>NSDO01000033.1:89270-138496 GCA_002286825.1 Lagenidium giganteum
CGTTCTGCATTACATCCTTTATGGACACATCCAAGGTCGAGTTCCAGCAGCAATGGGATAAGTGGAGCGTTCTAAGGCTACGTATTCCAAGCTACATTGACTGCATTAACATCGTTTAATACATTTCTTCATATTCCTGCCTTCTCTGATGTGCGCTGTTCGTTTGCACTCTTTCATGCCCGCCGCTGCTCCACCTCTTTGTCCATCGTGCGTGCCCATTCTTCCGGGTTGTCGTTATGCTCTCAAACATGCTACATGGTAACAACATGTTTAGTGTCACATGCCAATCACACACCCCAAAGACTTTGCCGAAATTTCAAGCTCCGCGGCACGCGATGCCTCGTCCTCGAGTAGTTTACACCTCCACGCCGCGTCCCGTATTTTTCGGCTGCAACCTAGCATCACCATAGAGAGGTAACATCTGTTCGTGATTACATGGGCATACCATGGCACTTCCATGGAAAACCCATACCAACAAAAACATTATATAATATAACGTTACATGGGTAGTATCATTCGTCCTTAAAATATCGGTAGAGATAGGTGTAATTATATCTTGTTCTTTTCTGTGGCCTCGAACCCATGACCTCCCGCTTAGGTTCGAAGATATTGTCGCAAGGGCTGAGATATTTGCGACAAAGGTTAGGTTGCAAAAGCGATCTTTCCTTAAAAGATCGGCCTACCGACACCGCACGAGGGTGCGACCGGTGGCGTTCGAGAGCCCAAGAGACATCCTACCCGATAGCAGTGGTTAACATTCAGTACAGATCTTTCCTTCTTCAGCACAAGCGGCGTTGCATTTGCTCTTGCCTGCTGCGAAGTTTGCCTTGGCTGGGTTGCGAACGGTGCGCGCCCAAGCCTGAGGTGCGTGAGTGGTGCTTGCGTGTGAGTGTGTAGTGCGTGTGCAAGTGTGTCTGCGTGTCCAGATCGTGCTTGCAACTGTATTTCATCAGTGCAAGTCCGGATCTGCGACTCAACTTCCCCAACATCGTTGTACGGTGTCCCACCACGGAGATTGGTGGCTGTGGTGGTGAATTTGTATTGGATTTGTGCCCCATCACGGAGATTTGTGGCCATGGTGGTGGATTTGGCTCAGAGTACATCCAATTACGTGCGATCACGCCGTATTGGCTCTATATATTGAGGATCTTTGCGTTCATTGTGGCTCTCGCCGAAGCTCCGTGTACTCAGCACTCAAGTACTGAGGAAATGAGCGGACGTGCAGTGAGCGTTTGTATCTGCATATAGATCGACTGAGGGGTACTTTTATATACAATTTACGCATCCTACTCGCTATGCGCCCATTTGTATTGCTTTGTGGCGGTGTGTCTCATGGATTTGAGACGCACAACACCACATGGGTCTACATGGAACTACCGACAGGATTTGAAGAAGGGGGCAAGGCTGTGGTGTGTCGACTGAACAAGTCATTATATGGTCTACGGCAAGCTCCCAATGTGTGGAATCAGACTCTGCACGACTACCTGGTTGGAATGGAATTGACAAGAGTGGAAGCATACTACGATCTCTTTGCACTGTTGAAGGATGGTGAAATTCAACTCCTCCTTACTGTTTATGTGGATGATCCACTACTACTCGGACCGCGGCGCCTTTGTGAAACTACAGCTGGGCAGTTGGAACGAACACTTGAGCTCGTCGCGTTGGGACCAGTCAAGTGCCTACTCGGGGTTAAAATTGTCGTGGACCGACAGAATCGTGCAGTGTTCCTGAGCCAGGAGAATTACATCAACGAAATACTTCGATTTGGAATGATAGAGCTGCACTGGAGTGACAACACCGGAAAGCTCATCGATGACAACAGAGATGAGGTTTCAAGGAAAATCATCGCGATATCAAATACCGGGAAATCATTGGTGCCCTGCAGTATCTCGTATCTGGATCAAGGCCCAACCTAGCACATGCTGTTCGCTGTTTGGGACAACACATGAGCAATTATGATGCGACCCATTATGCTCGATCCAAGCGTGTCCTACGGTACCTACGATAGACTACGACCTGGTGAGCGAAGACCAAACGATTGAACCAGTTGAACTGGTTGTTTACACAGATGCACTACGCGAATGATGCTGAAGATTGTCGAAGCATCAGCGGATATGCGTCGACGCTGAACGGTGCTGTGGTTTCATATGGGTCACGTTAACTAGGAATCAACTCGCTAAGCACCATGGAGGTCCAATACGTTGATGGATTGCGAGACTCCTTTGGCTGCGGAATCTATGTGATGAATTGCAAGTTCCAGTCAGGACCCCACGACTTATGTCGGACAACCAAGCTGCTATTGTCTTGACTACCAAGCCTGGTAAGCATCACAAGTCGAAGCATATCGACAACAAGTTTCACTTTGTTCGACATCTGGCCGTACAAGAGGAATTGGAGGTGCAGCATGTGGGGACGAATGAACAAAGGGATTGAATCGGGTGAAGTTGTAGCGATTTCGAGACTTACTTGGAGTTGTGTCACGAGAAAGATTCGATCAAGCCCAGTGTGATGAGGAATTGCATGGAGGATCCAAGCAATTCGACTGAAGGAAGGTGACAGTGGATGAATTCGAAGGAGACTCGTCTACAAGCTACTATGTATGTGTGAGAAGTGGAGTGGAAGCTCCACTAACACAAGCCTTATTCGTGAAGATGCAGTGAACAATAAGAATCGAGTGTTGGAAGCTCCAACACAAGGAGGGTAGAAGTCCTCGTCGAGTACGTTGGTCCCCCTGCGCTTACGAAGAAGAAATCAGGATGGAAGCTCCAACCTGAAGAAAGAAAAAGACAAGCGGGCACTTGCCAGTGACCAGTGGAGGCTCCATGCTCGTGCTAGCAAGGCTAACTGGTATGATGGATGCTCCATCAGAGTTGAGCAATGGAAGCTCCATTGCCGAGGTGCTAAGGTACAGTCTAGCTGACTGTGTCATGCCAAGTGGGAGTGTTGAAAGCACAGTCGGATGCTCCGCGTGACGATGCGCATCGGGATGGCCTGACAAGCCGCTAGGTCCACGGAGCCATTCTGGCCTCGCGTTACGAGTATTTCTCTGTGTATCTACCTACGATGGTAAATAACTCGACAGAATAGTTGCCTTTGGAGCTACAGAAGCTGGCATAGCACGTGTAACCGATGACTGCCGACGCCTCGTCCAGGACTGCAACTGAAGCGATTTAAGAACACAATATATTGACACGTTCACATCACAAGCAATTATGCCGACGTCATGGCGCAGTATGGAAAGAAGATGACACATTGTGCTGTATCGCCATAATATGATAGTTGCGGTGGTAATGTTGCTCTGCCTCCATTAGCGAAAGCTAGGTCAAGCCGCCTCACCCTAGGAAAGCATACTTCATTCTACAATAGTATACCAAATACTCCATATATTTTCGTGGGCGTCACTTCCGGGCGTGCACGATGGTGTCAACGTCGACGCTGGCGCTGGGTGTGACCGGCACGGCCTGCCTGGCCGTGCTCGCCAAGGTGCTGATGCCGCCGCTGCAGCGCCGCATGTGGAGCAAGGAGCTCTCGGCGATTCCGCTGGGGGCGTACTTGTCCTTCGAGCTGCGCGCCAAGTTCGTGCACACGCTCATTCTGGCCAGCGGCGTGGCCAAAGACCTCGAATTGCTCCCGGACGTCGAGATTCTGTCGCCGCTCGTGATCCGGATCAAGGGCAGCAACCCAGGACGCCTCACGCTGCAGGGCACCAACACGTATCTCGTGGGCGACGGCCCCAAGCGCGTGCTGATTGATGCGAGCTGCGGCGAAGACGCGTACGTGGACACGCTGCTCCGGGTGTGCGAAGCGCATCGCGTCACGGAAATCACGGACGTGGTGCTCACGCACGCGCATTTGGACCACATGGGCGGCATTCTGCGCGTCAAGAGCGCGTTCCCGGGCGTCAAAGTGTGGAAGTATCTTCCTGCCAACGGCAAAGACTTGGCGTTGCGCGTCACCAACGCTGAGTGCAAGCTCTTGGGCATCCAGCACTTGCCTGATGGGAAGGAATGGAAGCTTGGGGATAGCGGCGTGCTGCGGGCGCAGCACACGCCCGGCCATTGCGTGGACCATGTGAGCTTTTTGCTGGAAGAAAAGAGCAAGTCGCTGCTCAGGAGCAAGCAGACGCTGGCGCTCTTCTCGGGTGATTGCGTGCTTGGCCACGGTAGCTGCGCATTTGAGTCGCTCAAGGACCTCATGGTGAGTCTGGACGCGCTCAAGGCCAAGAAACCGCAGGTCATTTACCCAGGCCACGGCCCGGTCGTGCTGGACGCCATGGGCAAGCTGAACGAATACATTTCGCACCGCCAGGAGCGCGAAGCCGAGATCATTGCCGTGCTCCAGCAGGCACAGGCCACGTCCACGCCCGATCTGTCGCCGATGCAAATCGTCAAGCGCGTGTACAAGCAACTGCCCGTCACGTTGCGTGTGCCCGCGCGGCGCTCCGTGCAGCAGCACTTGGACAAACTGCTCCATGAAAAGCGTGTCGTCGAAGTGCATGGTGTGCGCTGGTTTGCACCGCCAGTCACATACAAACTCGTCAAGTGAGCCATCGACCCATTGTTGAGGTATTGAGCATGTGCAGGTCAAATGGATATGTATTTTCCTCAGCTCCGAAATGCATAACTTTTTGTTGGTTTGCGGATGTCGCGCGAAGGTCGCAGCAAGTGAACCAGTTGAGGTTGCAACGAAGGAACACAACACACACGCGCCAGGCGAGCGAGTGCATGGCCGGAGGTGGTGGCGTGAATGGTCGAGCAGATCCTGGACTCCTCCAGCAGCGCCAGCGACGTCCGCGAGGTTCCGACGCACGCGTACAACATGGACAGCGGTGCGGCACCGAGCAGTCCTGACGACGAACTGGACGTGGGGCCCGATGCGGATCGCGCTGGCGACGTCGGCGAAGTCGAAGTGTTCCCGCAGCACGAGGAGTGCGCCGCCATTCTTACGATGAAATGCGGAGAACCGCTCATGGCCGTGCGCAAGAAGCTGCACGACGATATATTGATCACTTTCATCCCGGAAGAAGGGTTTGGCGTCTTCCAGAGCAAAGTGGAGCGTCATTTCAGCAAGATCGGTCCGTCGTACGTGCAGGAGCAGCGCGCGATTTATCTCAAGCCGTCGAGCAATGCGACGCAGTCCAAGTATGTGCAGCTGACGAAGGAAAACTTTGAGACTGTATTGCGGATGCGGTGGAAAGTAGCGCGCAGTATGAAGGTCGAGTTCAAATACGAAGTGTTTTGTTATTTCGTGGACACGTCGAGCAAGAAGGAGAAGAAGCGTATGTCGCTGCTCAAGCTCAGCCAGAAGCAACAGCAGCAAAATCGACTGCTGGATCAAGCCATGGCGACGGCGGCGGCGATCAACTCCGGCATGGCCACGCCGTCGCTGAATCCTATGGCAGGGGCGGCCAGCACCAGCGCGCTTGGTGTCACGGGCCATACGACCACGGATCTGTCGGCCAGCAACGCGTCGCTGTTGTCCTTCACCCAACCAAACAATCACCAGATGTTGGCACAATCAATGAGCCACGCGCTGCAGGGCTACAGCGACTTCAATAACATGGTGGAGAACGGCATGAAGCGATCCGCTGGAGTCGGTCAGCCAGGTCTGGCAGCGACAGCCCAACAGCCACACAAACGATTCGGCAATGGTGCGATGATGGAAGCGTCGTCACCTGAACGCTCACGGAAGGCAGCACGAACGGCATCTCGGAACTCGGCGGCCGTGCCTGGTAACACTGTGGATCCACGAGAAGATCTAGCTCCGCCGCATGTGTTCCAGCCCATCCCCATCCGAATCAACGGCGTAATTGTACCGATCGAAGTCGACGTCGCGGCACTGCGGCGCTGCTTAGGTCTGACACCGCCGCAGCCGATGTCTGCAGCACCTGTGACGGTGGCCTTCCCACCGTCTGGATCGCCGGCGCCATCCGACTGAGCGGAGCCGTTGTTAGAGACCCCATCATTTATTTGTTCTCCGTAATATTGTACTCACTATTTTGCTGGTTCATGTGCTCCAACAGTCAACATCTAGAGAAAAAAAAGCCACAGAAATGTCTAGCAAGCTCAAGATCGCGCCCACCTCTCACGAATGTAGCTCGAGCTAAGTGTGCTGCTCTCGGTCCGCCGGCAGCAGTAGATCTCCATGGGCACAAGACCGCGCTCATGACGGATCGAGTTGATTTTGCTCGCCCCTGCTAGTGTTTCCGTCGACACGACTAGAGCGGCACGTTCTTCGAGCGTAATTGTGGGCCCGTAGGCATCGTCGATCGTCACCACCTCGACTTCCAGGCGTGGGTTGAGGAACGACACAAACGCGTGAACCTTGCGCTTGCGCTGCTCAATGGATTCAATCAAGTGGCCATTTTGTTTCTTGCGGAGCATCACGTCTGACGTGACACCGATGAGCAGGCGCTTGGTGCAGATGCTGGTCGCAAGGGAAAGCAGCTTCTTGTGTCCGTTGTGAAGGTGGTCAAATGTGCCCCCAACGACGACCTGTGGTACGGAAAAGACATCGATTGGTGATAAGTGAATGAGCAATGACCATCGGCAGACGACGCGAATGAGGAGAGCAAAAGAGCACACTTACAAGATCAAACGGCGTGAGACTGGTGTTCGCGTTTTCGAAGTAGTGATACTCGTCGAGCAGCCGCTTGTCAATGTACATCGACAGCGGGTGGTACGTGACAGCAAACAATCCGTCCTTCTCGAAGCGCTTGGCGTTGAGTTGTTGCACGTCAACGAGCGCGTCTTCGCCGAACACAGCGTTCAGCTCAGGCAATAGCAACAGGTCGTCCCAGGACTGCAACTGCACCGATCCTTGTGAAAAGCCGCCAACAATACTATCCAACCACAATCACACAGGCATCCACATCCAATACGTCGCCACTCAGCATGCATCGCATTGGTTGTACTGCTCTTCGATCCATTCATTACGCACCGCACATCGAGCATGGGCTTGTCGTACAAGCACGCGATGTCCCAAACCATCGTGTACAGCTCGCTCGTATAGTTCACAATCTCGTGAGCATCCTGGCCGTCCACATAGATGATCAACGTGGTTGCGACGTTCTCTACCGCTTTTTCCAGCAGCACGTCGTTCTTGACCAGATCCCTTCATCCCACAGACACAGACACATACACACCACGCACGCAAGCCGTCAGCTCACTCATATCGCTCAGTATCCACACCACCATTGCACGCAATCACCGAAAGTTCTTGGGCACGCTCATGCCCAGCAGTGCCACCTGCACCTGCGTCTTCTTGTGCTGCAGCGCCTGCGCCACAGCCAACTGCTTGGCATGGCGGCGCTTTTGCAAAGTGGATACACCCACGACGGCCACGACACCGGCCAGCACGGCCAGCCAGCTATTGGATCCCATCACAACCGGCGCACTGGGATTCGGCAGCAACTTGGCCTTCCTCATTCACACACACACAAGCGCGCGCACTGGGTCTGTCCTCGTTGTCGCCAATGGAAGATCGACGTCACGGATGGAGCTCTTCGACCTGCGGGCGGGGGATCGAGATGGCCATCACATGCCCGAGCCATCGCGAGGGGCTGGACGCACTTTGTCGGATGAGTACTGTACCTCACAAGTCGTACTTATACGAGTTCAGCAACCCTTCCTTCAAATGCCGCTGGATGATGATGATGTGGCACTGCCTGAGCATTCGGCGCGCCATGGGTGCCCGCCGCGTGCTGCTGCTGCTGGCAGCAGTCGTGTTGGGAGCACACGCACTGGACCCACTAAGCATTCATGACCCGTACGTGGTGCAAATCCACTCGAGCCGCGAAGGGTTCCTGCCGTCCGAGGGCGACGCCAAGACGTACAAGTCGGTGATGATGACGACCAAGGCCGGCAAACGCATGGAATGCTTCGTGCCACAGCAGGAGAAGGAAGACGCCCAGGACGCGGATCCCAAGGCAGCGAGCGCGGCCGCAAATGCAAAGAGCTTCGAGCAGGAGTTCCTTGCGTTTGGGCGTGTGGCTAGCAAGAAATTGCGTGGTGGCTGCCTGCATTACGACTGGGCGCCCGGCACCGTGGTGGAAGTGTGTCCGGGCGTTCTGGTGCGGAAGGTGACAACCAAGAGAGACCATGAGGCCAAGTTTGCGGACCCGGACGCCCCGCCCAAGCCTGAATCCACAGGCGCTGCAGCGGTGCCCGACATGCCGCAGGTGACGCTCGTGGAAGAACTCGGCACGTTCGCGTCGGAATCGCTGCAGATGCCGATGAAGTACAAAGAGTTGGCCCACGGGGAGGTGAAGGTAGCGCTTGCTAGCCACGATCGAACCTTGTTCACGCAGACGTTTACACCGGCACCAGGGTCATCGGTCAAGAATGACATCATCGTGCAGTACATGTGCTCCTCGTCCGCCGAGGATGCAATCACCGGTATCACGTGGGGAGACACCGGTACAATCTCCTACGACAACCCACGAGCGATTTTGATCACGTCGCAGTTGTTCTGCGACCCCAAGTACGCGGATGTGACGGATGAACACGGTGCTCAAGCCGTAGTCAAGCTGCTGCAACCGCTGATCGCCACTAACACGTGCGTCAAGCGCAACGAAGGCTGGTGGACGTACGAGTTCTGCTTTGGCCGAGGCATTCGCCAGTACCACCGCGATGCAGATGGCCGCATCACGGCCGAGTTTTCGTTGGGCACGTTTGACAGCAAGAAGAATCTCGAACTCGTGACCTCGGGCCGAGCATTGGTGTCGGAGCATATCGACGCCACTCATGATGCCACTCGTCCAGCGTTCATCGAGATCTACAACAGCGGCACGTTTTGCAAGGAATTCAACACAGAGGTGCCGCGCAGCACGCGTTTGCTCTACTACTGCAACCAGGGTGGCAGCAGTCATCACATCTTGGCGGTCAAGGAGACGCAGACGTGCTCGTACACGATGAAGATCTCAACACCGGTGATGTGCGACCATCCGCATTTCATCAACGAAGAACAGAAGAGCGAAGATCGTGCGGAGACCATCCATTGCATTCCAATGGTCGAAGCGGTAGAGAAGCCAACTGCAATGCAGACATTCACGCTGCCAACTACAGCCAGCGCGACGGGTTCGAAGAAACCTGACCACTCCGAGCTGTAAACCTCACTGCGTGTGAGGTGTAATTGCGTGTTGCCTATCTTTTCTTTAATGTTCTTCACTGTATTGCTGGTCGTTTGATGGATTTGCCATTACGTCCACCAGAAACTGACAGAGAAGCTAGTGCTGAGAGACTTGACGAAATGCCACCACTTGGGCGGAATGTACAGCATCTCGCCTTCTGCGAGGACACAATCGATGTAAGTGGCAGTACTGAACCGCGGAAATTCATCCAGATCAGGCTGCTCGACATCTACTTGGCTAGTGTTGGAGAGCAATCCCTCGACGGGATAAAGCTTGTCACTTTCGCATGGTGCGTAGAGTCGGAGATATTTCTTGCCGACAACCTGGCATAGGAGGTTGTCTTTTGGATCGTGATGCAGCGGAGAGACCGTGTTGCGTGGGCCGAACCATGCGTTGACAGCAACGTCATCGACGTCCGCGGTATCGTCTGATTCATCTCGAGGAATCGCACAGTAGTCCGGTGTCATGATGTCACGTCCAAGAGAAGGAATCTGGCGATGTTGAAAATTAGTCACGACAAGCGCTAGAGTTTCAGCTTGTGTCTGACAGTACCTGCTCAAATAAATGGTGCTGTGCGAGGTAGCCCGTTCGTTTGTGATCTTCTCCTTCATTTGGCTGTTCCTCTTGAGGTAGGATGTGAGTGTCGAGAAACTCATTGAGAGTCATCAGTGTCTGCCCCCAGTCATCCTCCAGATAGCTTGAGCCAACCTGTCCCCATTAATCACTCGTGAGTGCACAGCGTATGGCGTCACCAATCAATTGATATCGGCCCTGTACATACCTCCACAGGTACCGTCCGAAGACCCGCCGTTTTGCGCAGGTATTCCAGGCAACGCCATGAGCGACGCGGATCATTTCGTCCCAGTGCTGGCCACGCTTCCATGGCATTTGTTATAATAACAGGCGTGCTGTCGCCACAGCGCACATGTTAGTGAGCCCACTAGTACGCGCCTATGGAGCAACAGGATCATACTTCGTCTGCATAAACCGAGTTCGAAACTCTTCTAGGGATGGCAGTGATACGCGCATAATTGGAAATAACAACGTCGGTTCCGAAGCCAAGTTCGTAGAGAAAAACGCTGTAGGTCGCTGACGCTGAGTACACGATCACAAACACATGAGCGTGAGCACGACGCATCATGCCGTGGAGATTGGTTGTGCCAAAATCTTCACCTTCTTCGGCCTGGACGAATTTTCCTGGATATGCAAGCGGGAAGTTAGACATCGAAGTCTACACGATTGTCGTCTACTTGACCAGCTCACCTGTTCATGGATAGCTGCTTCTGTTTGACAAATCAAGGAGTGCACCACCGGCAAAGCCATTGGACCCGCCATAAGTAGTGCCTGTTATGCTTATCGATTGAGCACGACGTACGGCTGCACAGAAGAACCCAGAGCATACGTACCATGTCCAATGTGTTCAGACACTCGCGCAAACGGTCCTCGTGAGCTTCGCAACCAGCCTATGCACCAATATCATCGTCGAGCATCAGCCACCTCTGGAAAGCACGCAAAGACAGAGGACGTCGGAATACCTTCAAGACACAGGCAAAGCCGAATGCCCGCCGCCACACCGCAGGAATGGCATTCCAGACCCCCAAGTGCAGCGCTTCCCACGCCATATCGTAGGCTTCGGACGCAGCAACAAGAGCCTCGCTCCACTCATATTGCTGCTGCGCTGCGAGCGATCTCTCCAGCACAGCAAGCGTCGCGGAGCCATTGGCAGAGCCCGCGAGATCTGCTTGGAATTGCTCATCCAGGTCGGTGAACGGACATGTCCACAGCATTTTGATGTCGAGTTCTCAAACCTCCAGAACATGAACACGCGAAAAAGCTTTGAAGCGCAACAAAGGCAATGTTAATTACCATCATCATCATAGAGCGTGATTACGCTGACGCACTGGTTGGGGATCGGTTGTTGCTATTTTTCAGACGAGGTTGCAAAACCGATAGCGCCGAGGCAGCTCGAAGTGATCAGACCGATGCTGCTGGTTGTCGATTATGCCATCATTGCAGCTCTTGCACGGGTGCTGCAATGACCGAAGGCGCGATGAAGTGCTGGTTGAGGTCGTTGAAATCGTAGACAGTCACGGTGTCATTCGCCAACTTTCCGTGACAGCAACGCAAGAAGTCCACCAAAACCAAAATCAGCAGCATCCCCATGGCTCGCACAACTCTAACAAGTGAACACGTCGAGATAGTTGCCCGCTTCCTCGAGGCTCGCGCAAGCAATAACATCGAAGAAATGCTCAAGCTCATGAGCGACGACGTGGAGATGTCGACACCTAGACACGGAGACATCGTGGGCAAAGAAAATGTTCGGAAGCACATGCAAAGCAACAACCCACCCACAGTGACCTTCGAGGCACCAGCGCTTGCCGAGGATGCGGGTACTGTTGTGGTGCTCGGAAAAGCTAAGATACTGCTGATCTCGTTGTCCGTCAAGTCGCACTATTGGTTCAATGACAAGAATGAGATTTGCAAGATGAAAACAGTCAAGACGTGATCGAGGCACAACTGTGGCTTGCCTTCGCACTCCAAAAGTTCACATATACTTCCGCCGTATTGCATTCAACTTCCACAAATTCACGTATCATTTTCTGCTTTAACCAGCGCCAGCTACCTTCCCTCAAATGCGGCCGCTATTCGAAACGCAGCAGTGTACGATGATGTGTCTGGTGTTTGAACCACTAATGAGTTGACTTCAATGGCTGAAGCTAATGCGAGCTTGATTCGCACCCTTCTAGCAAATCCAAGACTCCATCACAACGTGGCGAAAAGGCGATTGATAAACGCACAAAATAACAGACGTTCGTTGCAGTGATTCGAAACAAACAACAAGCAAACAGTTAATTACCACCATAACCAACGACGTTAATCGCGTTTGATTGTGCTGCGAACAATCAAATTGAGAGGGGTTATGCTCGTCGCAACAGATGCAGGTCGATTATGCCTTCGACGAAAGCACTTAATCCATTCACGTGATTGTTCCCTGTTGCGCCGCAAGGGTATGAATCATTGTCGATCGACGGAGTCTCTTCGCGAATTCTACCGCCAGAAACAACAGCGAACTGCTTGATCACGAACACTTCGCCATTGCTCACTCCGCAGCAACGATGGTACGCACAAGTCTATCGAGCGAACACGTCGATGTGGCGGCACAATTCCTCACGTTTCGTGCTAGCGAGAAGATAAATGAGTCTCTCAGTCTGATGAGTGATGACGTTGAGATGTCAAACCCCTATATTGGAGTCATCAAAGGGAAAGGAAACGTTCGCAAGCACATGGAGAGTAACAAGGAGCCACCGACGACGATGGAAGCCCCGAAGCGTGCAGACAATGGAGACGCTGTGGTGGCGTTTGGCAAAATCAAGGTGCTGATGATGACCCTCTCGATAAAGTCCCAGTTCTCGTTCAACGACAAGAATGAGATCTGCAGACTTGAGTCCAACAAAGCGTAAGCAGAATGACATGTACAGTATGTTGCGGCGCTGGCAAGCGTATGTCGTCCTCGTCGTGAATCATCACTTCGCAAGTCAGAACAATCATCATGCGCTCAAACATGCACCAAACGAAACGACGTCTCGTTGACAAAATAACTGCATCTGATTGGAGGAAACATGATGCTGACAGGGAGCTCAGCATCGTACTTAACATGGTAACTAGTGTACTTAAATCGCGCGTGTTTCTTTCACTGTCAGCAATACCTCTCCAACACGTTAGTCACGTCAGTTTCATGTTTGGAGGGGGTATAAATTCTGAACAGCTCAATATTGAATGAATCAACCAGAATCATCCACAATGTAAACAATATCAGCGCTTGCGGCTGCAGAAGACTCTGTGTCATCACACTATCTTGCTATTTCTATGTCTCTTATGCATTCAATACCAACTGCGTCACGATCCGCCGAGAGGCAATGCCAATCGCGTAGAGCTCTAATCATCTCCGCAGCTCAATTCTCGTAAAATCTGATCATTTAAAAGAGGGTAATGGATTATGAAGGTACATACACTACTGCCACATCATCAGAAGGAGTGTCACGCCTACATCCCTGGGCAAATATTGATGCAAGCGAGCGAATTCCGCGGGTCCACACACCCGGCCGCCAGGTGACCTCCACACGTGCCCTCCTGTTGGTGGCCACCACGACACACGTGCGGCGGCCCACAACCGCTTGCGCCCCTCAGTCGCCAGCTTCCCCCCACGCCTCTCAGACAAGCAACATGGTGAACCCTATGAAGGACATCTTGATCGGCACGGGCCTCGGCCTCATTGCCGCCTCGTTCTGGGTGCAGTTCAAGAACAACGACCTTGGCCGCATCAACCGCTACTACGCCTGGTATGAGCAGCAGCAGAAGACCAAGGCGGTCGCTGGCGGCGACGATGACGACGACGAATAGGCCTGCAATGGCACATCGTTGGCGGTTGCCATGACGGAAGTGGAGAGCGTATGTTCGTGTACATCAGAGAAAGAGAGAGAGAAGGAGACCGCGTTCCAGCATCGTCCGTCACCCTCGTGCCAGGCACAATCACGTGCGTGAGAAGTCCACCTGAAAACCTCGCGCAGGTGTCCAGTCTAGCAGCATGAGAATCGTCGAGGAAACCCAACAAAAATGCACACGCTCGCCCTTGCTCCCTCCCTCCCCTACACGGCGTGCGTCGTCCTCTCCTCGCGGACGACAGAGGCGAAGTGCACATGCGCGTGTGTGTACGTTGCTGTTTCTTTGGTGCCCATCGTTCCTGTTGCTGATGCTGCTTCGCGTGCGTCGGAACGGCGTTGATGGCCTCGGTTCCCTTCTGCCTCCTTCGTTCATCTATCCATCCGTCTCGCTACTTCGACTCCTGGCTGCCGCTGCCATCCGCTTTGTTTTTTTCTTAATTATCTTCAAGTGAAAATACAATTCCACGGGAATGTCATTGTACATGCATGCCTCAACGACGCCCTGCTTCTCTGTGTTGTCTTCTCCTTTCATTTGCATCTGCAATGGCGTCTTCCATTGTGGCCGACAGACGTGCCTCTCGGTGATGTTTGAGCGTGGGCCACCTCGTGCGTGGTGGCGCGTTCTGTCTTTTTGGGTCTCACGCCACCGTCCTGGGGCCTGGCCACTCGCCACTGGTCGCGAGGTTGAAGCGCGCCACCACCGAGCCACCGAGCGCGCCACCAAGCGCCAGCGCCACTCTGCGCCACCGCGGCCTCCGTGATGAGCGTCCCCATGGGCCACCGCAAGATTTACGTCCATTATGAGGCCACCGCCACAGCCACCACATGGACCAAGCGCCTGAAACTCACCGACGCCATGCGATCGGTCGGCGACGTCGCGGATGCGTTTGCCGCTGCTTATGCCAAAAAGTTTGCGCCACACACGCTCGACGTCTCGACGATGGCCATGGCGCTGGAGACAAATGGCGCCGCTGCCACGCGGACGCCTGTGGCGCGCGACAAGCAGCTCCACGCGCTATTGCAGCTGGAAGATCCTGCGGCAACTGGATGCAGCTTCGACGTGATCTTGACCCCCGCCAAGCCCATTCGTGATACCAAGGCAGCATCAACAGCAACAGCAACACCAGCAGCAGCAAAGCCAGTCACAGCGTCGACTTCGTCGGCTGCAGCGACATCGACGCCCGCACGAGCGAAGAAGCACTCGCGCGGCTGCGCCAATGCCCACAACAGCCCCGCACCAGAGATCGCGCCGGAACTCAAGGAAGTGTTGGAGCTCGCTCGCACGCAAATGCAGCAGCGGCGGTATCGCGCTGCGCGTGATCTGTACCAGTCGCTGGTGTTGCCGCTGGACCCGACGAACGCCGAGGCACTGTTTGCGTTGGGTGAGATCTTTCGTGCGAACGCGCAGTATGCACAGGCTGTGACGCATGGCTTCCGCAAGTGCTGGCGCGCGCACGAACAGGCCCGTGAGCGGCAGGCGGCCAAGCTTGCGTTTGCCAGCGGTCTCGAGATGGCGGATTGTTTCCTGCATCAGCGCAAGCTGCAACAGGCCGTGGCCATCATTGACGAACTTCAGGTATTTCTGCGTCGCCAGTCCAAGTGCTGTGGCTTCTTCCAGGATTCCAAAGAGAAAGAGCAGATGGAAGCACAAATGGATTGCCTCAAGGCCCAAGCGCTCTACGAGATGGACACACCCGAAGACCAAGAGACCGCCATTGCGCTACTGATGCATCTGTTACCAGAGCTGCAAGATCCCCGCGTGAACTTGGACGCATTGTTGTTGTACGCACGCATTGCGTACGATCGTGGCAAGAAGGGCGAGGCACTGAGCATGGTGCTGCGCGTGCTCGTTGGCCGATCCAATGACAAGGCAGTGCGTCAGCAACTTGTTCGCTTCGTTCGTGGCAAGAAAGGCATGGAGCGACTCAAAAGCGCCATCCCAGCTACGTCCGCGTCATCTGCGGCTGCCTACGCCTTCATTGCAGCGATTCTCAAAGACCACGGTGCGCTGGAGGCTTGTCTTGTCTGCTTCCAACAAGCACTTGTGGCCAATCCGTCCAACGCCTCCTACGCACTGAACTACGCCCATGCGCTCGAAGTGAGCCATCGCTACGACGCTGCGTATGCATGCCTGCAATCATTCTACGCGGCGAACAAGACGCTCTCGGTCGGTGGGATCGTATCGTGTGCCCAGGTGTTGGCAGCACTTGATCAGGATGGCTGGACGCCACAATCCAAAGCCAAGGACGGCAAGGCGACGGCGTGGCGTGTTGAATGGGTCGCTGGCGAGCACGGCTACGCAAAAGTCTATGGCAACGGTGCGCTCGTAGGCAAGCAGGTGAACGTCACAGCCAGTCGGCGGACGACTCTGGCGGAAGACGAGTTGGACTTGCTGGCGTGCTTTTTCACATTGGTCAAGATTTTGTTTCTCAACGGTCGGCTCGAGGCATTACCACGGCTCATTAGCTTGCTGGAGCCGGTGCGTGCTGGACGGGAACTACATCGTACAGCTATTCGCAACGAGCAGGCATACTACAGCTGTATCGCGCAACTCATGTCGATTCAGAACGGACTGGAAATGGACGGCACAGTCTACGCGCTGCCGTCGTCGCAGACTACACAGGGCGCACAAGAACCGCAGCAACCCGTTATGGAAACTCAGAAGCCAGTTGTATACGTGTGCGGTGATTCTCACACGCTGGCCACAGCTTGGAGAGTCGTGCCAATCCGCGGACAAGAGACTCTCCTGGTTCCCGCGCTCGTCACAGGTCTCAAGCACTGGCATTTGCGGTCCGAGTCGACGTTTTATCCGAAAATCAACTTCTGGAACGTCCTGGAAACGATCCCGCGCGGATCGCGCGTCGTCTTCCTGTTTGGAGAGATCGATTGCCGGTGTGTGTGTGCTGATGTGCTGATTTATCATGATGATGTTCAGTTTGCTGACCTTGTTTCGCTATTGTGGTGCGACAGGGAGGGAATCATTATGGCGGTTGAGAAGTGCAAATACGAGGTGCGTATGATGTGTGTGTGTCGTGCGCCTCGCTAGCGTTGCTGAAATCGATGTATGTGAAACGTGACTTCACAAGACCATCGAGGAAGGAATGGCTCACACGCTCGGTATTTTCATGGATGTCTTGTCCACCATTATCGAGAAATACCAGTTCGAGGTGCGTCATCAGTGTGTACTTCGACTGGAATTGATACGCTCAAACCAAGTTGTTTTTTAGGTGTTTATCCATCCGGTCGTCCCAGTGCTAAACGAAACCCGGCATCTAGTCATCCAGTACAATCGCATGTTTAAGAAGCAGGTCGACAAGAGCAAGTTGTGCACGTAAGTGACGAGCTTCATCAGCACCGAATGCGCATTGCGTAGGACTGACATCACTCACTGCAGGTGGCTCGACTTTTTTGACAAGCTCATCGTCGACTCTCCAGAAAAGGTATGTTGCAATCGCAAACCAGCGAGCGCTCTCTCTCTCCACCTAGCCTAGCAACTCACATCATGCAATGGCTTTCCTCTGCTGCCCACAGTTGCGTCCAGACCTGGCGCTTGATGGCACGCACCTCCATCCCAAGTACCTCACATTGCTGGGGCGTGCGATGGCTGACTCAGCCATTTCCGCACCACGTCACACATTGGGCAAAGTACGCGACTGCGCCAACGTGCGTACTTAATAATTACCAATGGTCAGCATGTGGTCCGATAGTTTCCACCAATCCCATGAGCGTTTTGTGTTTCTTTTTGGCCAATCGTAGACGGATGTCAGTCGGCGCTTGGCTTGTTGCGCACGGAATTGGTGGAGCGCGAAAGGCTACGCAGGCATCGACACGGCGCAAGCAGTGACCAAGCGCAGGAGGAACGAAACGATGGCCAAGGGCAATGCCAAGCGACGCGCCGGCAAAGGCAAGGGCAAAGGCGCCGCCAAGACTGACAAGAGCGTCGCCAAGGACGTTTTTTCGGACGACGACAATGACGAGAAGGAAGAGCGCATGAACAAGCAGATGGACATTGACGGCGTCTACGAGTACGAGCAGCCAGAGCGCTTTGACAATGACTCAGAGATCGAAGAAGACGAAGCGTTCAACTCGGAGGACGAAGAAGCGTACGGCATGTTCTTTAACAAAGCCAAGGGCTCGAAGAAGGCCGCCGCCTTTGACGACGACGACGATGATGATGCGGCGGCCGCTGAGGATGACGAGGATGAGGACGCCCCGGAGGAAGGTGCCGACTTGTTGTCAGACATGCTGGGCACTGCCCCAGCCAAGGCGCTGTCCACGGTGAAGGGAGACGACAACGACGAGGGCCTGTCGAGCGATGAGGAGGAGGACGACGATGATGCCACGAAGGAGCAGAAGCAGCAGAACCTGCTGGCGCTCGTCGACCAGCTCGTGCCTGAGCGCAAGAAGAAGAAGCAACAGGAGATCAAGGAAGACGCACCAACGTCGGCATTTGGACGCAGCTTCTCGGGCGCCAATGATGGTGAGCTCACGCTCGGCAGCTTGCTTGGAGCGGCGGTCGACGATGATGACAGCAATGAACTCAACCTGAGCAAAGTCAAGAAGCAAGTGAGCACGCTGGAAGCCGATAGCACTGGCCCATTGCAGGCTGCTCTGGCCCCGATCCACGAGGAGCGCGCTGCGCGCAAGATCGCCTACGAGGAGAAGAACAAGGATGTGGATGTGTTCCAGACCGTCGTGAAGCGCAACCGTCAGAAGGAGACGATGGACTTCCGGGAACTGATCCCGAAGATGGAGAACCTGACGGCAGCGTCATTGTCGACCAAGTTCGAGGCTGAGACGTCGCTGGAGAAGGATGTGGCTGCGCTGCTCAAGGCCAGTGACTTGTCGGACCGCAACATTGCGCAGCAGGAAGAGGCCGAACTGGCGCAGAAGAAGGTGTCGGCGCAGGAAGTGATGGCTCGTCAAAAGGAACTGGCACGCATGCGCGCGCTCATGTTCTACGAAGAGCAGAAGGCCAAGCGCGTGAAGAAGATCAAGAGCAAGCTGTACCATAAGATTCGCAACAACCAGAACAAGAAGGAGGCCGAGAAGGCTCACAAGCAACTGCGTGAGCTGGATCCAGAGATGGCCCACAAGCTGGATGAAGAAATGGCCGAGAAGCGCGCCGAGGAGCGCCTGACGCTCAAGCACATGAACACGTCCAAGTGGGTCAAGCACCAGCTCAAGCGTGGCATCCACGCCGACAACGACACGCGTTCCGCCATTGCTGAGCAGCTTCGTCGTGGTGACGAGCTGCGCCGTAAGATGAACACAGCTGGCAGTGACGACGACATGGACGACGACGGTGACGACAGCGATGTCGATGAGAACGTTGACGCCGTCACGCGCTTGCAACGCAAGCTGGAAAAGCAGGCCGATGCGCTGGTGATGGAAATCGATGAGGACGAAGCCCAGGCTGGCAAGGTGAAGGGACTGCAGGGCATGAAGTTCATGCAGCGCGCGATGCAAAAGCAGCGTGAAAAGGCCCGCACGGAGGCTGAGAAGCTGCTGCGAGAGATCAGAGGCGACGATGGCTTGCTGTCGGATGACGACTACAAGAGCTCGGACGACGAGTCGACCAAGCAGAAGAAGGGCGATAAGAAGAAGAACAAGAAGGCTGACGCGAAGAACAAGGTGGTGGTGACGACCGCCGACAAGGAGGCCGTCGCCAAGGCGCTGCCGAAGGGCGCATTGCAGACGGGTGCCGTGAGCATGGACAAGGGCATGTCGGCACGCTCCGCTACGGCCGTGGCTGTGGATTTGGGCAATGGCAAGGCTGGCACTGTCCAGGTCGATGCGACCAAGGGATCAGCGAAGACGATCGAACTGGGCCGCAAGGAGAAGGAGGCTGCGGCAGCCACCAAGACACAGGATGGTGCTGTCGAAGACAGCGAGGACGTCGGCGCCGGTGCTGAGGAAAACCCATGGTTGTCGACGGAGGCCACAAAGACCAAGAAGCGCCGAAATAAGTCGAAGGACGCCAAGAAGAATGGTGAGGTGGATGTCGGCAACGCCATCGACGCTTTGGCCAAGTCCATCACCAAGAGCGAGAACAAGAAGAACAAGAAGCAGAAGTCCACTGAGGAACAGACCAACGATGCACAGGATGCCGCTGCGACGACGAATGGCAACAACACGGCGAAGAACGGCAAGAAGCGTAAGCTGGATCAAACCAAGGCAGCCGATGGCCCGAAGAAGCAGAAGGCATCTTCGACAGAGGCCGCAACGAGCAAACTGTCGCAGGAAGAGCTCGTGCGACGAGCGTTTGCGTTTGCGGACGAAGATGAAGACGAGATTGCGCGTGAGAAGGAGCTCATCGCGGAACAGGACACAGACGCGAAGAAGGGCATGGAGATCGCGCGATTGATGGGCATGACTGGTTGGGGCACGTGGGCTGGTACGGGTGTCCAGAAGTCGTTCCGTCAGCAGCAGCGTGAGGAGCAGGCCAAGAAGCTGGCTGAGGACACGAAGCAAAAGGTATTGGCTGGTCGCAAGGACGCCAAGATGCAGCGTGTGCTGATCAATGAGAAGAAGGACAAGAAGGCAGCCAAGTTCACGGTCGCCGAGTCGGACATCCCATATCCATTCACGTCGCGTGAGGAGTACGAGATGGCGATGCGAAACCCATTGGGCAGCGACTGGAACACGCCGTCGGCCACGAACGCGTTGAACGCACCAAAGCTGATCAAGCGCGCTGGCCAGATGATTGACCCGCTCAAGCTCAACAAGGAAGAGAAGAAGCAGGCCAAGAAGGACCTGCAAAAGCAGCGCAAGGCCAAGTTTTAAAGGAAAGGCTTTCCTGCTCAAAATTCACAACACAATATGTTCGCAAATCCAATAGATGATCGTCGTTTGAAAGGCATGCGGTCTTACTGGCGGCTGCCACCACGACCACCATCGTTAGTCTGCACCAGGAATGGTTTATCATCCCGACTGTTTGCAATTCGATGGAAAGACAAGCTTCTGGTTGATAACGGTATCACTTTATAATGCGTTAGTGATTGATAGTGGAGCTGCGACGTTGATAGACTACATGAAGTACAAGAAGGCAGTGAAAACAGCCAGGGTCACCACACTGGATGCCGAACGAATTGCAACTGCGAACGATTGAGCATTGGCCGCTGGCTTGGGTGTACCGGCGGACATGTTGATCCCATGGCTGGAACCTCCCGAGGCGCTGACGTGCACCTTGGCATTGCGCTCCTCCTCCTCGTCGCTGGCAGCAACAGACTTGGTGCTTGGGCCACCGACCATTTTGCCATTCGAGTAAATGACGCAATCTCCGACCAGTTTGACGTTGTAGATGTTGGTGCTCTTGTTGAGCTGATGGTCGAAATCAATGGCGCTCGCCGAGTCCGAGTCGTACGGTTGACCGCTTTGCTGGGCGATATTTCGCTCGTAGCGCCACTTGATGAAATCCAGCAGCTGATCCGTCGTCAGCACTGGCTGGCAATCGGCCAAGTCCTGCGACACCATCAGCAGCGTCTCCATGTTGGCCTTAAGACCGATGCCTCCGAGGTTGCACTCGGTGATGCTCTGGAGCTTGAGCAGACCGTGCATGAAGTAAATGCACGACTTGGATTTCGCAATCTTGGCAATTTGCGAGTCCGTTGGAAGAAATCCCGAGTACGGGAAGAACTGGTAGCCACTCTCGGTGGCGCACGTTTCGTACAGCGCCTTGTTCTGCGTGTTGACGTGCACGATGTAAGATGCCAACTGGTCCGTGCACACTGGCTCGCTGTCGCCCAGCATGTAGTGGATCTTGGTCGTCGACGTCGTCTTGGAGCCCGAGCTGCTCTTGGAGCTAGAAGTTGATACCGCGGCGGCGGCGGTGCAGTTGAACAAGACCACCATGACCAGCATGGAGGTGAGGCGGTGGGAGGCGCTCATCGTGGCGGTGGGCTTCTCTTGAGTAGTTGCCGGGAGAAGAGGGAATGGCGAGCAAGATGGAGCACTGTTCAAGGATCGGCGCAGATGACCACAGCACGACAGCCGTTTGTGTCGCAGGAGCGTCTTGGCATGGGATCACCAGCAAGCAACGGCTGCTCACGCCATCTGCTGGTCGGGCATTGTCGACCAGAGAGCGCAGTGTGGTCGCGCTATGGCACATGTGCACGCAAGCAGGGGAGTGATACTTGTTCCGTGGTTTCGTTTAGCCAATCCGAACGCGCCATTCCGAGAAATTAGAACCGTTGTTGAATCAAAGAGCCAATGGGACGTGAGATGTGCAGCAGCTGTGGGCGACATCCGAGAGAACCTTCGTGCGTGGACATTAGCGCCCGACTTGCTGACACCAAGCATGTCGCTGTGTGGCTGGCGGTGCGCACGCCTGATAAGCACCGGCACGCAGTGGATCAAGGTGTGTGGCAGCAACACGACATCAACTGCGTCGCTCTTCAGCCATCACTGGTTGTGGCGTGTCTGCGCACGCTCCGGCTTGTGTGCCTCGCTCGGCCGGATGCGTGTCCAGACCTTCAGCACCTTAAAGGCATTTCTGCGGACAGGATGCCGTTATCTTATCAATGCAGGCAAGTCGTTCCCTGAGACCACATTCCAATGCTTGACGACGCGAGCAATCGGCATCATCGCTGGAGGCCGTTGTCCCACCCAACAACGATGGGTCAGCTTCGTGCCATTGCTTGGCTTCAAATAACACGGCAGAGTCGTGAACGACCGCCACACAAACATGGCAGGCGAGACAAGCTGCACATGGCGAGCTGTCGTTGGCATTTGCCAATCGTTGATGGAGACAATGGTTCCATTCCCTTCGATCGACACATGGCACGCCAGCAGATGCTGCTGCTGATGGCATGATCTGGTCGCATCCAGCGCGGCGCCTGCTTTTCCTTCTGTCCAGGGACAATGTAAAGGCTATCCACTGATAACTGCTGTCTTTGAGTTGTTGATGTTGCGACGATGCATGCACCTGCAAACCTTGAAGTTTCCAAGATGGAGCCGCAGAGTCGCTGCGATCGTGCAACACCGCAGCGGATTTCATTTGCAATTGCCTCTACCTTGGCTCGAGGCCAACTGTGGAGCTTCGAAAGAAAGAAGTGGCAGAGTCCGGAAACACGCCCTGAAGTCCCAGTGCGACCGCTTTCGACACAACTGCCGCGGTCGATTTCACGATAATATCGTGGAATCTCTCTGCTGAATGCGCTGCATGTTGTGGCTTCGCACTCTGGGTGTTGGGGACGACTTCCACCTCCGATGAGCTGCAGTCAACAGCATACTTGTACCACGAAGATTGCCTGTTGATCAGACCGACCACAAGCGTGCTCCGACGTCAGCGCGAAGCAGCCGTCTGGCAACGTGCTCGAATGTCCTCCCTCCAACGACCCTGTTCCAACCTGAAAGCTATCAACTGCGTTGCTGCTGGTGGATGGCATCCTGCACATGCTTCGACTGGTTGGGGACGTTCCATTTCACGACAGCATCCATCAAAACCTCCTCCACCACCCACCCACTCAACAGTTCAAGGTAATGTAAAGGGGCGGTCCCACAAAGCACGCGTGGTGAGGACACAATCCCTCTGTGGGTCAACAGCGCTTGCCTGATCGATGAGTTCAGTCAACGAGATACCGGTGGCGATTATGTTCGCTGGTGCTCTATTGATGCAACTACACAATCGTGTTCCTGTCAAAGTGGTAGAATACAGTTCAGGTCACATGAAACATCGACACACTTTTCATTGACACTGCAACGCTACACTACCGTGATCATCATCAACGCCATGATCATCGTCGAGCAGAGCACCATAAAACTATGCAGACTGGTCGCTGGCACACGGTGCGCCTTGCTCTTCTTTGTCTTGTTGGCACTGCCCGAGTTGTTGGTGCCAACCGCAGGTGACGTGCCTCCAGTCACTGGCGCGACCGTGGCGTTTTGCGATGCCTCGACAGTGCCAATGGCATCTGCGAGCGACCCCGACGTGATGTTGGTGAAATCACGCTTGCCATTGCTCAACGTGCCATCCGCGAGCTGGTATTCGATCTTGAGGTCGGGCAGGACGCGGACATTGTACTTGGTCAGCGCCTTCCACAAGTTCTTGCTGTACTGGCCATAGAGCGTCGACGTCGAGTCGAAAGGTGCGCCGGCCTGCTGCGCCAGGTTGACGTCGCGGCGCCAGATGATCAGTTCTCGGAAGCGCTCAGTGCTCGGTGGTTCTTCACCGGCATCCACATCGACCGCGATCTTGAGCAACGTTTCCACCACCGACTTGATCGCCATTTCGCCAATATCGCATTGAGGCAGGTCTGCCAGCGTGCAGGCCGTGAACAAGGCCACACAGGAACGACTCTGCGCCATCGATCCGATCTGCGTCGGGGTCGGCCATTTCCCAGAGAACGGGAACACTTGGTACTTGCCTTCACGGACGCATTGGTCGAACAGGTCGCGGTTCTGTGAGTAAATCTGGTACACTTTTTTCACCACGTTGCTCGGGCACACGGTGGAAGCGATGGCACCGCCGGGCAGCGGAGTGGCCTTGGCGCCGGAGCCAGAGCCGCCGGCGCTGCTCGTTGCAGGAGCTGGCGCTTTGGTGTCGTCAGCTCCAGCGATTCCTGCTGACCATATTGTCACCACTGCTGCCATTAAGAGCAGCATTCTTGACGCCATCGTGGAAGGCCAACCGCGTACGTGTTTTCGTCTCTCCTCTCGATGTGAGCGGAATTGTGTGTGCACGACCGTGTGTGCACTGGACTCCACAATATCAATTCAGACCGCCAGCTGCAGCAAACGCCGTGCGCCCATTGCACACTCAAAAGCAGGCGGCGACGCAGCAGCTGTAAAGGTGGTTCGTGCGAGGCGACCCAATGGTGGCGGCTGCGACTGTGGCGTCGTTTGTGGCTTTGTGTTGGCCTGCTGTCTCATGCGCACCTCAGCAAGCACGCCGCAGCCCCCTATGAAGCGACAAGAAGACAGCGTCTGTGTGATGGTGCTGATATTGGTGTTCTTCGCTTTATTGCTGTGGCTACAACAAACCTGTCACCACACGACGTGTTGGGTGTCGTTTCAATCGGAATCCTGGTCGATGTAGATGACCTTTTCCTTGTCGAAGGCCACACCGAGCGACCGCCGAGATGGCGTCAACGCCCCACGTGGTTGCACATCTCGGCGCTTTCGCGCTGATGATGATGGTGTCGTTTTCGTGGTTGTCGTGCTACCAACTGGCGGTGTCTGCGGTGCTGGCTGTCCCGTCAGAGGACAGATCCACAAGCGTCGAAGTTTTCTTGGTCGGCGTCGCGTTTTTTCGACGAGACGCCCGCGACGGCGTGTTGAGAACGTCATTGACAACGGTGTCCTCTGGGGACTGTGCTGGTGCAGTTGTGGCCTTCCGTACAGAGGCAGTAGTGGCTGATCGTCGGCTGGATCGTGTGGGCGTCGACCGAACGCTGGACGTGCCCTCAGAGTGCCTATGTGGCTGTGAAGGGCTCGACCCTGGAGAGTCCGTCAGGCGTAAACGACGCGTGATTGGCGTCGATGCCTCCGTCTCTTCGCTCTCAGCAACAGAGACGGCGGCGGCGCCGCGTTTTGCCTGCTTGCGCTGTGAAGTGGCTGGTGTTTGGTCGCTCGAACTGTCGACCAGGTTCAATACATTCTGAGCATCGGCCGGGGTTGTGGCTTTCCTCTTGCGAGTGCTGCTCGTAGTGGTTGCCTTCGTTGCCGTAGATGGTGGCGTCGATTTCGCACCGGACCTCGGTGGTTTACGACCACTTCCTGTGCTTGACTTCTTCTTGGTCGACGAGGGCGCCCACTCACCTTCACTGCTCTCTCCCCCCGACTGGTTCCAATCGCTTTCAACGTCAGATGCTTCAGCACTAGCCTTGGCTGTCGTCTTCCTCGTGGGCTTGGAGCTGGCCGCTCGCTTTGATCGTGGCTTCGTCGGTGCTGTTGCGTCTTCATCGGCAGCATCAGCTTCAGACGGTGGTTCCTCATCGCTGTCAGCATCGGCATCGTCGTCACCCAAGACATCGACAAACTGCTGTTTGGCGTTCAGCGATGCCCGACGCGTTGAGCTCGATCGTCGCACCACAGGTTCGCCCTCTTCTACGCTGGCACTCTCGTCTGCTTCACTTACTTCATTCTCAATCTCAGGCGTGTTCGTGGCGCTATCGATTGTGTCGGCGTCGTCGTCGCTGGCCGAGAGCTTCGACCCGCGAGCTGAGGTAGGTGGCGTCGACGTCGTGCTTCTCCGATGTTGTTTCCGAGCAGACATCTGTGGCGCACTGCTTCCATAGGTGCCGCCACCACGGAAGAACTGTTCTTTGGCTGCCTCAATATCGGTCGGTACCTTCATGTGTACAGAAATCCATACACAAGGCGTCAGCTGATCCACGCGTCATTCAATAAAACACTAAGCGCATAACGTACGACCGTAATGTCCTGTGGAATGGGCAATGGCTTTTCCTTCGGATTGCTCTCAGCTGTGCCGATCCAATAAACCTTAGGGAACACCACCAGCTTGTCGAACGAGTCCTGACACACGACGTGTTTGCCACTGCGCGAGAACTGGATCGTCAAGTACTTGTTCTTCGGGTAAATGATCTCGCCCTCCATCTTCAGGCGACCGCCCGGGAATTCCAAGTACAGCACTGGATGCAGCGTGTCGAGCTGCGCCAACGTGCCGAGTCGCTGGGCGCTGGCGGCCGTCGTCGGTGAGCTGGCTGGCGCCGGCGTCGCACCATCCTCGTTCGGACTCAGCGCCTGGCTGGCCTCAGTGCTACTGGCGGCAGCGCTCTGGTCCACAGGCCCAAACACACCTGGGAATGCGAACAGGAACTTGCCCTTACGCGCCGTGTTCTTCTTAGTGATGTCCACGCCATCGCACTTTTGGATCGCTGGATTCACACCACCACAGCACCAATGAGTCCACATCAAGCACAATTCGTGCCTCCCCTATGCGCCCATACACGCACGATACACGCGCACACCTTTGCTGACTGGCAGCGTCGAGTATTCCTCCGGTTTGGAGGCGCACAGCCCCATGGACGCCCATTCTCGTCGCTTTGGCGCCATAATTGCCCACGACGTTGCCGCCACAACCGAGTGCGGACAGGGTCGCAATTTGCACATAAAATGATGGTACCCACAATATCATGTGAGACGCCATCTGAGACGCGCTAAAACTGGACACGTGAATGTGGCACACTGAGTGGATCGACCCAATGCCACGCCCCAGCCAGCCAATGGAAGTGTGAAAGGGTGTGGCGTGCCAGTCATTGCTTGGAACCTTAAAGCAGTCACCAGCGCCAGAAGAGAGTACCATGCCACGCAAAGGAGGCCGCCGAGTACGTCGTCTTCCATGGAATGCTCGCATGTGCACGTGTGCGTGCTTCGGAAATTTTTATGTTTGCTGACTGTGGTTCGTGCTGCTGTTGCGTGGTTGTTCCTGCAGAAGAAGACCCGGACACATGTCGTCGAACACCCGGGCACTGACAAGGACACGACGCCAAAGAGCTTCGTGTTCAAGATGGGCAAGGTATGTGAACGCCACAACATTGTTTGGTATCGATTGGCTGTGGACGAGTGGCTTATTATCGACATTGCTTCTGTGTGTGTGCGCGCGCTTGCAGGCGCCAGCCATCATCTCAAGCCTCGTGCAGGACATGCGTCGCGTGATGGCGCCGTACACGGCCGACAAGTTGCGCGAGAAGCGGTACGCACATACACACACACACACATGCGATGCACTACGTGCTCGTAGCAAGGAGAGTTGCTGATGATATGGGATCTGTTCGATTGACTGATGCAGAAAGAACACGCTCAAGGACTTTGTGCACGTTGCAGCTCCATTGGGCGTGACGCACTTCATCTTCTTCACCAGCACGGAGAACAACACGAACCTGAAGCTGGCGCGTATCCCACGTGGCCCAACGCTGTCGTTCAAGGTCGTCAACTACTCGCTCATGCGCCACTTGCACTCGGTGCACAAGCGTCCGGTGGACATGTCGTTGGCGCTCAAGTCGACGCCGTTGGTGGTGCTCAACAACTTCACGAGTCCAGAAGACCACATCAAACTTATGAACGTGACGTTCCAGAACATGTTCCCAGCCATCGACGTGCAGACTGTTCAGCTGAGCGAATGCCGTCGTGTCGTGCTCTTCAACTACGAAAAGGAGACGGACACGGTCGAGTTCCGCCAGTACGTTATCCGCGCCACGCCGCTTGGTGTGTCCAAGAGCGTCAAGACCATCGTCAAGGCCAAGGTGCCCAACCTCAACAAGCTCGACGACATTGCCGACTACGTGCTGGGCAATGGCGCCGGCGTGGGCTCGGCCTCGGACAGCGAAGTCGATGACGAAAGCGCGCACGTGACGCTGCCTGACAGCTTCCGCGGTCGTGGCAACCATAAGTCCGAGAAGAGTGCCGTGCGTCTCACGGAAATCGGACCACGCTTGACGCTCAAGCTCACCAAGGTCGAGCGCGAGATCTGCGAGGGCGACGTGCTCTATCACGCCTACGGTGCGTCATATGTGAAAGTGATCGTGGATTTATTGGTGTCTTACGCTGCCTTGCTTGTTCACGTATTACAGTCACCAAGACTCCAGAGGAAGCTGCTCAGCTCAAGGCCAAGCGTGAACAAGCGCTGGCGCTCAAGCGTAAGCGTCGCGAGGAGCAGGAAGCCAACGTTGGCCGCAAGCAGGAAGCTCGCGAGGCCAAGAAGCAGCGTCGCCTCGAAAAGAAGGCAGGCAAGAAGGACGAGGACGAAGATGGCGATGGCTACGATTACAACGCGTCGCGGATCGATGCCGATTCCGAGCCAGATGATGCTGACTACTATCGTCAGGAGGTTGGCGAGGAGCCTGATGCATACATGTTCCCAGAAGAAAAGAAGAACAAGCGCGAGAAGAAGAAGAAATCCGACGCTCCGCTGCAGAAGCCTGGTGAGATGGCACACTCGCACAAGCGTCCTGTTCTTCAGCGCGGTGGTGCCGCCAAGGGGAAGGTCGTGCGACAGCGCCAGAAGAAGAAATAAGCGCATAGATTTTACCGCCAACCCATCACAACTGCATGATCATATCGAGCTCACCAGGACTATGACGTGATTCCCAGTTCAGAATCTTGCCCCAGAAGTCATTCTGGAGCCGAGTATCAATTTGGTTTTGAGGAAACGCATCGTCGAATGGATGACAAAGAAAACACCAGTGCAGCAATCAATAATAATACCTTGTTTTTTTCTTTAATGGTCTCGCCGCATGCAGGTGATGGATACGTGGTGAGAGCTTCATTCTGCTATGCCTTTGACGGACGATGACGGTGGGAAGGCCAACACTAGCACTGGAACAAATTGGTGCGGACTCGGAAGAAGAGGTTGGACTAGACGGTCGATCTGGCATTGAGTTTATCGCCGGCCAGGTGGTGGCGGCAACGATGGGTGAGGCTGGTGCTTTGGATCACCGCCCATTGGGATCGGGAACCGATCTCTTCTTCCTTGTGGCGGACCGCCTGGACCTGGAGGTGGCGCCGAACCAAGATTCTTAGGGTTCAAGCCTGCCAGGCGCTGTGGTGGTGGTGGCATCTTACGGTCACCTTCCATCGGATAGCGCAGGCCTGGCTTCGTTTCTTCCTTCATTGGCCGTCCTGGCATGCCACGGCGGTCCATTTGCTGTGCGTGGTGCGCTTGGGCCTGAGCTTGGGCCTGCGCATGGTGCTGCGCTTGCATTTGGGCGTGGTGGTGCACCTGGGCTTGCGTCATCTGCGCGTGATGAGCTTGCGCCTGAGCATGGGCCTGGGCCTGAGCCTGAGCCTGAGCTTGGGCCTGTGCGTGGTGAGCCTGAACCTGCTGCGACTGCTGTTGCTGCTGTGGGTTCTGCATGCCCTGTGGGAGCATACCACCCATGACGCCACGCGGCATCATTCCACCGTTCATACCAACGCTACGGCCCATGCCACGCATCATGTTCATGCCACCACCGCCGCTGCCGCCCATGACGCGGCCGTTCGGGTTCATAGCGCTGCTGGTCGGAATACCAGAGTTTTCCGACACGCTGCTGGATGACGTCGACGATGGTGCAGCGCTCATGCCCATACCACCTTCGCTGCCAGCGCTTCCACCACGGCCGATCATGTGCGCCATCGGGCCATTCTGCCCAGGTCCTGGAGGACCACCAGGTGGACCTTGATTGGCAGGGCCTTGCTGCTGCGACTGCTGCTGCTGCGCTGGATACTGCGTCTCAGCAGTGGGGCGGGCCGAGAACGTTGGCATTGGCGACGTCGTTGGTGGTTCCGACGGGCCTGGGGCCGAGTTAGCGCCGGCCATGCCAATGGTTGACTGACCGTTTTCGCGGGCACGAAGCAGTTCCAGACGTTCGCGAATAAACTGCGCGTCCGCACCCAACTCAGCGGCCTTCTGGTAGGCATCACGAGCATCGCTGGTCTGGTTGCACGTGTCATAGAGCGTGCCAACGTTGTACCAGACCTCGCAAATGTTTGGGTTGATGTTGATGGCACGCGAATACGCGTCCAACGCATCCAAGTGCTGGTTGAGCTGGTAGAACAGCACACCCAACGAGCACCAGACGTTTGGGTTCTGCGGGTCCGTAGTCACGGCGTGCTTGTACGAGTCGTACGCTTCTTCGAATTCGTGCACCGCCATGTAACAGCGACCCAACAAGTACCATCCCTTACCATCTTGAGGATCTGCTCACCGGAGAATGTCAGCACTAGGTTCAGATGTAGGCAACAGAGAATAAACTGCATCATACCGATGGACACGGCCTTCTTGAGGTAGTCAATGGCGGCTGCGTGCTCGCTGTGCTTCAAGCACAACCAGCCCAGCTGCTGCAGGGGCTTGGCATTGCTCGGGTTCAGTTCCACCACCTTCATGTACGAGCTCTTGGCCAGTTGGATCTGCACAACGACACACACATCAGCGACAATAGCTCACTCATCACCGGCGCTTACGAACTGCACCAACCTCATCCTTCAGTTCGTACACGTGGCCGATCTGAGTCCAGATGTCACTGGCCATGTCCGTGGTCTGCATGTTGGCTTGCACGTCGTGCAGTACCGACTTGAGTCGCTCCAAAGCGCCGTCGTAATCACCGCGCTGCTTGGCGATGATGCCCAGGCGGAACTTGACTTCCAGCGCCATGTTGAAATTTGGCTCAAAGCGCAGCACAGCCTCGAACGATTCCTGTGCGTGCTCGAGCGAGCCGAGGCGTTCGTAGAGCTGTCCAATGCCGTACCACATGTTGGGATCCTTCTGCGACATAGGGTTATTGTACATCGCGTACTGGTAGGCCGTGTGCGCACTCGTGAGGTCGTTCATCATGAGGCAGCAGTAGCCCAGGTGGCCCCATGCGTCCGAGTTTTGCTCGTTCAGCGACACGAGGCCGCGGAAGCAATCCGCTGCCTGCCACAACAAATTACATCCATCATATGAGCTGAGCTGCCCCCGCATTCACGACGGTGCATCCAATGATTCCGTCATACCTTCGTGTAGTCCTCGACCTTCTCGTAGCAGCAGCCGATGGCGAACAGCGCCGTCGAGTTCAGTCGGTTGTGCGACAGCACTTTCTCGTAGGCGACCATGGTGTTCTCGTCGTCGCCCATCATTTCCGCGATGCGACCGAGCGACAGCCATGCTTCCTCGTTCGCAGCCGACAATTGTCGACTCAACTGCAGTAGACGTGGACACGCATGCGATCATCGTCAGTGTCATTTCGAACCAGGGAGGGGAGTGGAGCGGAGAGGCCATTCGCGCCACTCCACCTCCACGCGGCCACCATCAGGCCACCGAATAAGTGGCGCGCCACCACACGTACGCTGTTGTTCTCTTCCATCTTGGGCGTCGCCATGGTGGCGGAGGGGGGTGTTGGCTGGGGGGAGGCTCACACAGGCTCAGCGGGGGTTGGTGGCGGGCGGTGCGGGGAGGCGTGCGGGGTAGCAGGCTTGCAAGCGCAGCGATTCCTGGCGGCTGCCGGCGTGGGAGGCTGCGGAGGCGGCCGTGGCTGGGGGCGGACCCGGCGGTGGCTTTGCGCGCGTGACGGTGGCGCAATTGGTTGTCTGGTGCGCGCGTTCACGCGGAGGCCGGACGGGGGGCGGGCTTGGCGGCAGCGGCGGTGAGCGGAGGAGAGCACGAGAGGGGGCCCGTGGAGCAAACAACTCGTGGCCAACACCCACGAGTCGACTGATGCCCACCGCGACCGCAAACCAGCGATGGGTGGAGAGAAAAGGGAGTCATGAGGTCAAATTGCAAAAAACCTCGGCGTCTGCACACTCTCCAGTTCACCAGATGGCTCGTCTGGCACGCCGAAACCGTCGCTTGCACGCATGCGACCGCATACAAATCGCCAGTTTAATGTGACGCGCGTGACGCACGGACACGAAGTCCCCCAGCAGCCCCAATTTGGAGCTACCCACGGTTTCAACCCTGTCGAAAACGATTCCTACTGCAAGTTATCGGTTTTCACGGGGAAATCGTGGGAGGCGCGAACACGCGAGGTGCCAGTGAGTGACTGACTGGCTGTGCCACGTGGTGTTTGATGCGCACCCGTCGGATCGCACTCCAATCACTTCTCAGCGAGAAGGAGGAGGTCCGCACTGCGGTGTCTATGTGGATTTGTGTCGATTCAACATCAGGCGCTGTTTGCATCAAGCAGAATGGAAGTGCATGCGCCGGCGTTCTTGGTGCCAATGGCGCGGCCGGCCGGCCGCCCGCAGGTGATTCGTCTGGCCTCGTCGTCCAACGACAGCGACTGCGACGGCTTCGACATCTGGGCAGCGACGAGGCAGTGCAGATTCCATCAGAACATCACTCCGCGTGCAAGTTTACTGCTGCCACCACCAGCTGACGGAATGTGCGTGGTGGCAGCAGCCACCTTCTGTTAACTCCGCACAATTCGCAGATGAATTGGCGCGTTCGACGGCATGGCCGATCTGCACTGCAGGTCAACGAATGTCATTCTGATGCCGCGTACCCCAAGCAGCATGCAACGGACCATGGCGTTCTCGATGGCTCGCCATCTCCAGCACCACCGGCTTGATTTGCACAATGTATCGAGTGCTGCACGCATCCACAGGCGATCTTTTGCAGGGTGGAATATGTTTGAAAGCTCTGCATCGGATACGAAAGAACACGACCGAAACCAAGGATCCAGCAAGAGTGCTTCACATGAGAACCAGCAAGGCAAGACCCACGGCTTGATGGCACTGGCGATTGCTTGGATATTGTGTATTGACATGTGATCGTGCTGCTGTGCTACGTGCATACAATGCTGTGCAGGGCTGGAAGCGATCAGGATCACACGCGCTGGCATGTGGGTGAACGTCACCATGGCCGCGACCAAAGTACGTGCAAGTCAAGATTGGATTGCTCTGCTGGTGCATGATGTTGTTCACGAAAAGTATGTATGCAGGGGGCGCTCGGCATTGCAACGCACTCGAGTGCACTGATTGCAGACGCCGCGCACTCGGTCTCGGATCTGTTGTCGGACTTCGTGACGCTCTGGAGTGTCAAGATCGCGCGCCTGCCACCTGATGGCAAGCACCCATACGGTCAGTCCAGGCCCGTAGTCAGACTACTGGCTGCGTGACGATATCACTCACAGATATGGTTGCCCTGTTAGGTTATGGCAAGTTCGAAGCGGTGGGGTCGTTGTCTGTCGGAGCGATCCTCGTGTGCGCGGGTCTGGGCATCGGTGTCGACAGTCTGCACACACTTCAAGACGTATGGTTGAGCAGCGGCAATATCGAAGCATTTCCTCAGTTCTCGTTGCCGTTCTTCCCAGGTCGGTTGTCGTCTACCAGCATTTGTGATGGAGATTCGACAGTTGCTTAATGTCTAACGCAACTGCAGACCTAGATCGCAACACACAGCTAGCGCTGGCAGCAGGAGCAGCAGGTGCATCAATTGCCGCCAAGGAAGGACTCTACCACGCAACAGTGCGCATCGGAGAGCGAGCTAAGAGCAAGGTAGGAATCGAATTGTGTAATTGGAGATAGGAAATTGCGGTGTGGTCGATGGTGACATGGAGGATCGCTGCTGCAGGTCCTCATCGCCAATGCCTGGCATCACAGAACTGATGCAATCTCGTCCATCGTAGCAATGGGTGAGGACATCAGCAATGGTTGAAAATGTGTGCATTTGCTTTAATTCCATGTGCTTGTTCCGTCCAGGTGGAATCATGGGAACAATGGCTGGACTGCCGTTGTTGGATCCAGGTTTGTCGACAGCTTCATTTCAATGACTGAAAATGCCGCACTAACCGCGCATAAATCAATCGCAGCGGCCGGTATGGCTGTCTCGGCAATGATCGCGAAAACTGGCGTGGATATTTGCTTGGATAGGTGCGATTCTGCAGCCAGATTATCTCCTTGGCATTTTGGCTAACGAATGAGATCAGTGTTCGTGAGCTGACAGACAAGAGTGTGGAGGCCGAAGTGCTGGATTTGCTCACCAACGTGGTACGTTTTGTATTCCTATCGTGAGCGACGACTATTTCGTGACTGACTGTGCATCGCAGACACGGAGCGTGGATGACGTTCGCCATGTATCTCACGTCCGAGCTCGCCGAATGGGCCCGTATACTCTCGTAGACCTGCGTATCCATGTAAGTGATAGACTGAATCGACGAAGTAGGAGCACCTCCTCACACCGAGTTTGATCATGCAGCTCCACTCCCGAACAACGATCTCGATGGCTCAACAGGTTACCGAAGTGGCACATCAATACCAAGTCTAGCTATGTCTGACTACTCGTGGTGATGGATAGATCGCAGGTCGAGTCCGTGCCCAAGTACTGCGGGAGTTGCCCGACGTGTCCGAAGTGCTCGTGCACATCGACGTGATGAACAGTACGTTCTCAATCCTCGTGTTGTTAGAATGCTGACTCAGATAAATGTGCTCAACTTGTGCTGCCTTCATTAGCGCAACAAGAGCGCGCTCGCCTGAGTTCCAAACACGTGTACGAGACTGCAATGCGTCCATATAACGAAATCCGCCGCGACGTGAGCATTGCACTTGCTGGGATTGCCGAGATCATCGAAATCACGCACGTCAATACGCACTGGATGCAATACCTCAACGGCAACGGGACGCAGGTCGACGTAACGATCTCGGTGCAATCTGATCTGCGCGTTGGCGACGCACACACGGTTGCGAAGAAAGCACGCAGGTACCTATCTCATGTCCCCCCACTTCCATTCCATTCCGCGTCTCTGTCAGTCTGTCAGTCTTCATGGCGGCAGCGGTGGCGACCAGTGAACTCGCTTCTAACATCCTCACCGCCCCGTGCTCACCCACAGAGTCATGGAAGCCATCCCATACATCTGCGAAGCCGACATCCACCTTGAGCTGCTTGACAGTGAACACCCGTAATTTCCCACACGTTTGTCTTTCCAATAAATATCCGCCGAGACTTTGTCGCACGGGGTTAACATTTTTGCACCGCATGCGGTACGGGGGGGGGGGCAATTTTTTTTGTTTTGCAGCGGCAGGTGACGCCGTGCGTGTCATGCGTTCGAATATCATTTAACAGGTACCACGGTACTCCCCCTCACTTGGAGTTTGTTTGCGCCACCGACGTCAGGCTCAGGCAGACTAACTGAGTGGCGTGACGATGGCCAGCTCCTCTGCGTCCGTGGACGCCTCCAAGCCCCGCGGCTTCTTGATGGACTTCTTCCTGGCTGGAATTGCCACGGGCGGCGCCTGCATCGGATCCAACCCCATGGAAGTCGTGAAGACGCGCATGCAGTTGCAGGTACGAGGCACAGAGAGAGAGAGAGAGAGACCGACTGAGATTTGCGACCTTTGTTGTGGTCGCTATTGCGTGATGCTCATTGCGACTCATTCGATGCCGTTGTGGCTGTGTGCAGGGCGAATTGGCGCGCAACGTGGCGGAAGGAGGCGCGCCGACGGTGCGCTACCGCAACTTCGCGCACGGCTTCTTCACCATTTGCCGCACGGAGGGCTTGTACGGCATCCAGCGCGGACTACTGCCAGGCATGGCGTACCAGGTTGGTTTGTCATTCTAGTGGCTGCGTTGCTGCCCAGCGGTGCGATGTGCGTGTGATGATGGTGGGTTGATGTAGACGTTTATGAATGCGCCACGTCTCGGGTTGTTTGAGCCACTGCAGAAGGTGTACGGCGCGACGGACCCGACGTGCTACACGTACCCGCTGCGCAACATTGCGGCCGCGATGACGTCGGGCATTATCGGCGCGTGGATCGGTAGTCCGTTCTTCCTTGTCAAGGCACGGATTCAAGCTGCCAGCTCGACAGCCAAGATCAACGCGCAGTATCACTACAACGGCATGGTAAGCAACCGGCACTGCATGGAGAGTGAGTCACGATGGGTGCGATGAGCGTGTGTTTTGACATCAACGGGCGTGTTCATGGACAGATGGATGGGTTCCGACAAATCCTCAAGAGTGAAGGCTTCTTCGGGCTGTATCGAGGCATGTCTGGCGCGCTGCCACGTGTAGCAGTAAGTCGAATCCCGTGGCGTTGGAGCGCCGCTATAGTTTGCTGATTTGTTTGTCGTGGATGTGACTAGGTTGGGTCTGGAGCTCAACTGTCGTCGTATGCCCAATCCAAGAGCATGGTGATGGCCACAGGCATTGAAGATGGGTTCCAGGTGCAGCTCGGAGGTACACAGTAGCTGGCACAAACCTGCGGTCGTGTTGTGCATTGTGAGCTGACGAAGTGTGTTGTGCATTTCCAATAGCGAGCTTGGTTAGTGGTTTGGCGGTGACCACGGCCATGAATCCTTTCGACGTGGTGTCGACGCGCCTGTACAGCCAGAAGGTGGTCAACGGCAAGGGTGAACTGTACGACAACGTCTTCGATTGCATCCGCAAGACGTTCCGTGCTGAAGGCATCCGAGGTTTCTACAAGGGATGGACCGCGCATTACTTTCGTCTCGGCCCACACACGATGTTTACGTTCTTGCTGTGGGAGAAGGCCAAGAAGGTGGCCAGCGACCACGGCTACTAGGTAGTGTTCTATCGTGCCGTTGGTTCATCATAGAGAGCTGGACATCACAGTATGGCACTTCGAAGTACAGTAGTTCAATTGTCTCCTGTCGTGACTTCTTCACGTATTTGTTTTCTCTCTCTAGAAAATGGATTGTGCGTACCAACGTCGCACATGTACTGCTACAGTAGAACGTATTGCTCGACACAATTCTGTGCAACCACAGGCTCCGAGCCTCACGGCACGCCGTTGTACCAATAGCCACGACCAGTGCCTTGGGCGTACACCGCGTGCCAACGGGACTGGTCCAGACTTGAGCAAACATCGACCATTGTTCCACGTCCAGTGCGTGCATGGTCCTCCTCCCCGAGGCCCTGTAAAATCACATGAAAACAAATGGTGATGCCGTTGTCGAGGCACTAGTCTATGCTGCCCGCGTCAAGGTCCCTGTGACGTACCCTGCTGGTAGAAGCGGCATGTTGCGCCGCACTTAGTGTCAGACGTGTAGATCGTGGCGATATCGTTGCCATAAAAGTCGCAGTTCAAGTCCCACATCACGCCATACTCGCCCGTCTTGAACTCGGCACTAAAACTACAACAGCGGCAGCACGAGCGATCTTGGCCAACATCTTGGTGTGGTTGGAGTTTGATTCAGCAATGAACGACAGTCGGTGGTGATGGACACAACGCCAACGAACGCTGAGGTGCTGTACGCTGGTTGCAGTTGGTGTGACACGAACCGGTATTGGTCACACGCATTGCTGGGACTCAAAACAGCTCCCTTTTGCGCTCTCTCTCACTAGTCCGTCAGTTGTTTCGACACGATGAAGTCAGATCATTGTGGCAAAGTGGCTTGATGCCGTAATGGAACATAGCTTTAGGGGCTCTAATCTGTTGCCTTTGTTACCAACTTCAGCACTCATGCTTGGGAGGCCGCGCATGTATGCATGTCTTCGACGCTGCATCTTGTCTGTACTTGTGCGAGTCGTCAGGGCGACGCAGCACACCCTCTGACTGCTCATCCATCCATCAGGTGTCTCGTTTTCCATTCACCTCGAGGAAAATTCCAACTCACCGGACAATTTCGAAGTGTTAATCCCAAGTGTTTAGGTTGCATGCATGTATGCGGAATTCACGACAATGACGCTCAATCAAAGCTGAGTAGGTTCCGCATGAGTGTGATATAAGATTCCCGGAAGTGAAAACGGCTGACACCAGTTCCAGAAGTACCATTTCCTGCTCTCTCTCCTGCGACAATGTTGTCGGCATCCCGCAGCTTCGGCCACTCAAGAAGATGACCACGGGCAACTTGCTGTCTCCAAAACAGAAGCCTCGGTTTCAAGGCGGACTCGAGATCATCACAGAGATCCGCCAGAAGTGAAACACACGCAGGGATCTTCCGCGGTGCCAAAGCTCCGCTTTCTCTGTGTTCTCTGTTTATGGCTCAGTTGAACCAAAGCGCAATTCTTATTGGGGCGATGAGAACGAGTTTTCGGGAGCGCCGCAGAAGAATTTGAGTGGCCGTCAGTCCACACACCAGAGGAAAGAGAGCAGTTTAGTTTTAGCAGCGGTCGAGAGAATAACCCACCCTCCACTCCACAACAGGAGGCAAGGCAAGATGAACACGACAACCTCAGCCCACAAGGTCTTCATGCGCAAATGAAAATAGTCACGTTCTCGACGAAAGCTAATCTCATGAATCTCATGTTCAGGGATTTCATGGCAAACACAAGCTTCAACTACGAGGATTTTTTCCGTGCCCCCAAGGCCACATGGCGATCACCAACTGCACCATGACCCTGATCATCAAGAACACACGAATACTGAAGAGGACATCTTTGTACACCTTCGGCCTCTCCTGCGACTGCTCGATCCTCCTTCGCGTCATCTGCTGTGACCTTATCTGTACAGGTGGCCGCCCCTTGCACTGACCGGCCTCGCCGCCGTCTTCTTTGTTCTGCAGCGCCGCTCGCTTCGCGTTCTCGTCGCGTGTTGCGCTCCTCGTCGCCCAGTGCTTCTGTCTCAGCCGTGCGACGATCATCTGCGCGCTCGCTCACCTCTGCTGCGGTTTCTGGCGATTTGTTGTCTGCGATGATCTCGCCGCTGTCTTCGGCCTCATCATCTTGCATCTTGATGACATCTTGTCTACCGCTGACTGCCGATGAGCTCACCTCTAATTCTTCTTGTACAGCCGCAGGCAGCACAGACCGCTTCACTTTAACAGCACCCTTCATCGCGTCATCATCCGACTCCACTTTTTCTTGATTAGCCGCAAAGTTCGTGAGTCAATGCCGAAGAGCGTACCACATGGTGCGCACAGTGTTGTTGTTCCAATCATGCCGGATAGCAACCTCCTTTGTTGACTTGCGAACATTCTTCACATCGATCTCATTCAGCAACAGCTCATTCATCTTGTTATCCCACTTCCGGATCTTCATTGGTTGGTCCTTCGTATCAAGACCTGACCGGAGAGCTTGCAGGTGCGCCGTGAACGCATGGTATGTACGAAGATAATCCTCACCTTGACCATCTCGCATTGTAATCAAGAACTCATTATAACTTGTCCGCAGCTTATCTTTTGGCGTCTCCAGATATACCATTATGACACAATCTTCCATCGCACTCCAAGGTTAACTCTGCTGTGGTCGGCTTTCTTCCACCAATGATCGTTGAGTCAATCGACACTGACGCCCATTCAGATTGCCTCCGAGCTCTGGGAATGTTGTATTCGCTAGCTCCGCGACCTTGGTCCAGTTCTTCAGCTTTTCGAATTCAGTCTTCATCCAGCGGCGTTAATCATCAGTCCAGCGGAAGATGACATTTCGCGCCCCCATTACGCGCTGCAGCTTTGAGCGAATGCTTGCCTGCGATCGGAATCTGCCCTCAACTTCAACTGACCATTTGGCGAACTGCTCAACGGCTGCTCCATCTCCTGCCCCATCTTTGCGGCATGCTTCTGCGATGTCCAAGTCTCGTTTTCCTTTCAAGCTGCCTTCTTCACCATCTGCATCTTCCATCTTTCTCGTACCTGCGTCTTCCGAAGCGTCCACCGCCTGACCTGTCTTCACATCTTGCGCCTTTTTCTCGTCACTGGCCTCGTTCGCTGGCTGCGCTTTGCACTTCTGTTGGAGTGACGTTCGTGCGCACTTCGCGGCTGATGTTGGATCAGTCGCTGACTCGTCACTGCCATGTCCACGCAGACGCCGCTTGCTGCTTGCTGACTTCTTAGTTGGCGCAGCTGCCTTGGTCGCCGAAGTTGCCTTCTTCTTCCTCGTTTGTCGCTTGGGTGCCATTGCTATGGTGCTTAGTTCGTAGTCGAATGTCAACCGTCGCGATTGTGTTCTGATGCCAATGTCGCTCAGCCAACCATTCGGAACCCTTATCATAACTGATGATGTGCGGTTAGATAACGGAACCCTTATCATAACCAACAAGGGGCTCTTCTCGACCGCAGCCCTTGTTATATCCAGCCAAGGACCCCTCTCGACCGGAACCCTTGTCGTATCCATCCAAGGCCCCCCTCGACCGGAACCCTTGTCATATCCATCTCACTCGCACCTTGACTCATCGCAATCGCCTCTCGTCACGGAACCCTTGTCATGACCATTCTCGAAGGGCCCCAGCCGGAACCCTTATCATAGCCAATAGCACTAGTTCCACAACCCTCCACTTGTTAGCTTCTATTGGGCATGTGAGATATCGTCATAGGTGAGGTCATCATCCTCATCCGCATGCTGAGCCGTTTCCATTCGAGCTTGCTGACGTTTGTGCTTGCTGTACTCGTACAACAGGGCGCCGCACCTCAAGCCATTGAGGGTCATCATACCCTTTCCACTTTTACTTGATCAGGAACTTCCGCTGCATACGTCCGCCCCTTGTCATTCGTTCAGCCTTGTCATCCAAAATCCCTTCGACCTCATATTCTCCTGAAGCATTATCTGATTCCCATGAGTCTTCAGGGAGCAATTCATCGTCGAAGTCGACCAATTCTTCCACCTCAACGCGATCAATTGGCCTCGCCACCTTGTTCGTGAATGGCTTCAATCGAGATACATGTACCGCTGGATAGAAGCATGAATCTCGACCATCAAGATGAAGCTTCTTCGACAAACCAGGCTTAACCAAGGAATAGTAAAGCCACACCCATTCGCCTTCCTTGTACTTCACTTTTGCATTTCTGGCCGTCTGGTCCTTGACTTGTGTGTTGTGTTTGTCAGCACGTTCTCGCACCAATTGGACCTAGACATCATGTGCATGCTTCATCGCATGCTCATGCAGTCAACACACTGACTTCCTGCATTTTTGTGCTTCGAACTCTTTGATACTTCCATCTACCGCAGGTAGCATTGCTTCCAGTTGTGCACGTGCTTCCCAACCATGAACCAGATAAAAAGCTGAATATCCATACTGAAGACTGATCGACGAATTCAACGCAAATTCCAGGCGCGGCACATATTCCTTCCAATCAGCTTGTTGTGAATCTTCCACATACATCTTCACTGCTCGCATGGCTGTCTGAACCGACCGTTCTTGCTTCCCATTTGCTTGTGGGCTGGATGCCAATGTAGGACGCTGGCGCTGCTTCATCATTCGGTTTAACTTCTTGAACACCGAGCTCATGAACCTCGGATCCCGATCGTGCCTCACACTTTCTTGAGCTCCATAGCGCCTGAACACATTATCCAGATAGACGCTTGCCACTTCTTCTGCTGTCGTGCTGTTCATTGGGACAAGAATGACAAAGCCGCTGAACAGACAAGTGAAAAGGAGGAATGCTTGATTTCCTTGGTGGGTTGCTGGTAGCGGGATGGCGAAATCCATTGCCACAATTTGAAAAGGTCGTGATGGGACTACATTTCCCGGAGACTGACCAGCAGAAGGGGGCATGCCACGACCAGTATTACAATCGACGCATGCATCAATGAACTCCACGATGCTGCGAACAACATTGACCCGAGCTTCAACTCTTTGATCCCCTTCTGCTTCATCACTTGATCTGTGCAGGTACGCTTGCAACGTATTCAGCAGCACCAGATCGTCAAACTCTGTTGCGTTCTTGACCTCTCCGTTTGCTTGCAGCTTCATCCCTTTCGCGTGAGGAAGTCAGCCGGCTGGTTGTACCAACTAGCAACATGGATAAAACGAGCGATTCCCATTGAGACCGCCAATCGCTGCGCCTCAGCCATCCATATCTGGAGCGAGGGAGAATGACATCGAAGCTCGCCGCTGACCTGTCCAACAACAACCCGAGAGTCCCCGCAAACCACGACATTCTCCAAACGCGCTTCGAACGCCATATTCAGCCCCAGCAACAGCCCTTGATACTCACTGTCGTTCGTCGTAAGCCCTTCACCATAACCGTACCGTGCTGCTCGAACTGACCACTCCGGCACCTTCCAGACGATCGCCGCATACACCCCGTCCTTGGTCCTCACGCGCGCTGCTCCATCAAATGTCACTACAAAACCATCGAATGAAGCTTCCAGGGACGCGTAGCGCTTCACAACACCTTCGCCACCGGCCTTTCTCGGACTAATCTCTTCCAGCACTGCGTCAAATTTAGTAACGGGCGTAACAGAAGCAGCGAGCAAACCTGCAAGAGCCTCGGTCGCATTCTCTTTTCGGACGATGGTGAGATTCCACGGCGACAGCATCGCAGCCCACTGGATCGTCCTACCAATCCCCAAAGACTTGCACGTGAACAGCCACTTCAACGTGGAGTGTCTGGCATACACCGTAATCTGCGCACCAACAAGGCAATGGAAACACTGATCGAGGGCCTTCAGCAACGCAAACACCTCCTTCTCTGAGCTTGTGTAGTTCATCTCTGCATCTTTGAAGACTTTGGACACGAACCGCACCGGATGAAGAAGACCTTCGTTTTCCTGCATGACCGTCGCGCCGAACGCTCAATAGTTGGCGTACAAAATGATCGTATATGGTTTTCTCCTGTCCGCATGAACCAGCAGCGGCATCTCAGCAAACCTCCGTTTCAAGTACTCATATGCCGCCTTCGCCTTCTTCAGATCTCTTCCGCTCCTCAGCTGCTCTTCAGTCAGTTCGTATAGACTTGTCGCGAATGTAGCGAAGTTGTCGATAAAGCGATGGTAATAAATCAAACTGCCGACGAACTTCTGGATTCCTCTGAGCGTTTTGGGTTACGCCATCGACAGCACTTCCTTTCTGTGTCTTGGTGCAGCTTCAATTCTTCGTCGCGAGATCTTGTGCGACAGGGAGATCGTAATCCACCAATACCGGAATGCTTCTAACAGGAGTCGCTGCATCATCATCAAACTGAACCACGGCGTCGCTCCAAAAGTAATGTCGTCCAGATAGAGCGCCGAAACAAGACTGGCTTGGTCGTCTCTTCGGCAGCTTCTCCAATATGGAAGACATCGTCTTGCAGAGGAGTGTTCAGCGGTAGAACCTGATCCTCATACTCATCTTCCAGCTCCTTCATTTCTTCTTTGTCAAACCCCCCGACCCTTAAACACCGCTCTTCTTTGCCGACACACCTGACCAAGTCCCAGCGTGCGTTGTCGATCATCCTCCGGTTAATCTGCGGCACATTCTTCAAGCCCTGTGGCATCCTCAACCACTCGAAATGTCCGAGAGGACATATAAATGCTGAAATCAATCGGGCTCGCGTAGTCATCGACACGGCTCAGTATCCACTCGCGTTGTCCATTGAAACAAACCAGAGGACCTTGTCATAATCTTCGAGCAGATCGTCAATCAACGGAATCAAGTAGACCATCAGCAAGTTGAGGGTATTTACCGAGCGATAGTCAATGCAACCTGATGTCGATGCCATTCTTCTTCGATATTAAAACAATTGGTGATGCCCAAGGCGAACTGGAATGTTGAATAAGTCCGGCTCGCAGAAGACCACGTAACAACTCATATAACTTCTCGAGCAGCTCTGGTGGCACTCTTCTCGCTCGTTGAGCAACTGGTTTGGCATCACCGACGTCGATATCACACACCACTCCTCTTGCGGCACGTGGTAGTGCGTTCCCCGAGCTGATAATTCCATATGTATATTCCTTGAGCTGCTTCCTCATCGCCTCAACGTCTTCAATCGGGGTGTCGTCCTCTCAGATGTCGGCTTCAACCATGTCGACTGGAGTAAGCTCCTCAAAATCCACTTCAGGAATCAAAGCGAGCTGATTCACCATCTGTTCTGCCGTCATTTCAACACCTTCTTTGATGTAGACTGGCTCATCAAGAAGAGACTGGTCAATTGTCTTCGAGTCGACTCGTTCTTCTTCCATCAGGAGATCATCGGGCAACTTGTCATTGATTGTTGCCACTGCAGACAAATGATTGATACTCCTTCTTAATACTCGCTTGTTCCTTGCTCTGGCTCGCCGCTCAAGATCCACATACGCTTGGCGAACGAGGTCGTTCTCTTGCAACAGGGGTAGCTCATCTTCGTCTGGCAGCTTGCACTTCTGGCTTCGCATGTCGACTTGTACTCCCGCTTGCACCATGAAATTTGTTCCTAATATAACAAGGGCCGATGACTCGAATACTCCGACCCACAATTCCACTTCATAGACAACATGTTGCCCTAAGGTGACCTTGATCTTGACTGTCCCCAAGGCCTCATGTTCGCCTTCCGCGATTCCTGTAAACAACTTCGGCGTGTCGAACGGCTCAATCTTCAATCCCAATTCTCGAGCAAGACCAGCATGCAAAATACTTATGATGGCACCTGTATCGAGCATCGGGGGCACTTCCACGTCACAAACCCGACCTTGTATGAACACTTGAACTGCGCGCGACCGGGTGCAACATGATGGCATGCACATCTGCAGAGTGCACCTGCTGCTTGTTTGCATCGATAAACATCAACTCTTTTCATGTTTCTTCGGCCTTCACGCAACGTTTTGCTGGCTCATCTTCTATTGTTTCTTGTTCACTGTCAATCCCTTCCTCGACAGCTTCTATAATTGTTTCTGGATACAGAATTGGCATACACACTTAACTTTTTCTTGGCATTTCATCAACGTTTTTCGTATCTTCAACTGCATCGACCTTGACAGCATCGTGATCACTTTCAACCTTCTTGCTGTTATTTCCACGCTTCAAATCTTCAACTTTGTTTCTTTCAACCTCTTCTCCGACACGCACAACTCGGTCGAGTGACTGCAGAGTTAGAGGTTTAACTGCTGTTGCAGCTCCTCCTGTTGCAGCTCGCTTCGTCAGGTCTTTAATGGTCTGACATCGCTGGTAACAAAGCTTTGGAGAGTGACCTGTCTTGTTGCAAAACAAACAATGATTCTTCCGGTAGCAGTCGTCCTCGCGATGACTTGGCTTACCACAGTGACTGCACCTTGGACGATCACCTTTGGCGCGACCATTGCCACGACGGATCCACGACCACCATCACGACCTCCAATGTGGGGTGCACGGCTCCCTTCACCGTCACGATCACGATCGCCACCTGGAAGATTGGACGGCTTGCTCGGATCAGGCGCAGGCTTGGTTGGTGGTTTCCGCGACGCTTCGCATGAGAGCAAGATCTCTTCGAGCTGTTGTGCGGAACCGCACGATCGCACACGAAGCTGATTTCCGAAGTTGGCGTCCAAGACCGAGTCGTAAAATTGGTTATGGTGATCTCGTGTGTGATCCGGATCGTCGCGGTACAAGATGCCTGCCTTCTTCGCTGCAGGGTTGAGACGAAAGAAGAAGCCCAACGCCAACTCACTCTGCTCTTGACGCAACCTGTAGTACGTTTTCTTCTTTGACTCCCACTCTCTACAGTACCGCTTCTTGAACGCGCTGACCAGGGAATTCCAGTCCTTGTCGTATGATGGCAACTGCGAGAACCTATAGTGGGCTGGCCCATGAAAGTTCAGTGCGAACGAGTCATTCCGTTGCTGTGGCGACCACCAAGCCATATTAGCCGTGTGCACCAACTTCTTCAACCACTGGCGCGCTTCCTCGACCGATCGCTTCCGCATCAACATGGTCATTATGCGCCTGTCTACTCTTGCCATCAAACGTACGAAGTTGAACATTCTGCACAATCGTCGATGGGCCATGCGTGCGGTAGTGTTGATGCGTTGAGCTGTACGGCAGATCATCATCATCGTCATCTTCATCATCTTCCCACCTTGCTTCCTGACGGCTCACCAGCCTAGGTGACTTCTTTGAAAACTGTGCTTCCTCCTGAATGGCCATGAACTTGCCAAGAGCTTGAAGCTCCAACTTGCCTTAATCCACCAACTTGAGGAATGTTGATGATGCATCCTTCACAGTCGTCGGCGTCACACGGGGTGCTGAAACAGCGGGAGTATGCTTCAATATTGGAATCGCCGGCTTGGTTTCCGACAGCTTTGCTCTCTCGGCTGGTGATGACGAGTTGCTGACATCATCGAAGTTGAAGTTGAGCTTGAGTTTGACTTGTGGCTCCTGTTCAAGTTGACGTTTGACCGTTGCGATTGCCACGTCTCGCTCTTCTCTGGTACCATTGACCTTTTGCTTGGCTTTCGGAGCAGGAGTGTATACTGCATTTTCAACGATCTTATATCGAACAGGACCAGTCTCCATACCTTTTGAGCTGAACAACCTGATCGACTCCTCCCACTCGTAGTCCGCAAAGATGAGGTTCGTCATGTAGCTGGCATCTTGCAATAACTGGTCGAACGGGACTTGTTTTAACAACTCGAAATCGCCTCGACGTACCATCTCGTATCCCCTGGACCGAAATAATTGTTCAATGAACACAACCAGCTCGTCGATGGTCTTTAGCTGCACCTTGTTCAACGTGTCTCTGTCCAGGACCCGAACGTTCTTGTTGGCCTAGGACACCTTCTTCTGATATGTGGTACAGAGCAAACCAAGAGTGCTCGTTGCTTGCATGCTTGATTACCAACGAGATAAGAGCATCCCGATAACCCCAGAATTCAACCAGCTTGTACGTTCGGTCTTGCTCCATCCCAGAAATCTTCTGCTCAACATTCATTGCGCTTGACTCTTCCCGTTCTTCCGTCTACTGATACTTGAAACCTTAAAAGCAGGATCCGGACAATCGCACCAGTTGTCGTAGAGCACTTGAACTTTTCAACTTCAACGGCGTATGCACAGGTCGAAAATCTTTGACGCTGCACGAACAGTTGAACAGGTTCTTTGACAACAAAATCCTTTACTTGACTTGACTTCCTTCTGCTCTTTGAATCCTGAGCTACGTGGACCTTCCAAGCAGCTGATGGGGTTCCCCAGCCTTCACTTACGGGGCTGCCGAAGTAAGCAGATGAAAAGATTGAGTCTTTATTATACGATGATACGCCTTCACTTGCACAAGGGCTCTCCTACGTGCTTCGAGCACGACCTTGTTGTTGCTGCAAGCTTCTCTATCTTGAACGGACGCGTCTCCTCGTGATCTTGTAGGGAAACACCTGAGGACTTGAGGGAAAAATGGAGAGTAAAATTAATGGCAGGATCGCAATGCAATATTAACCAAGCCACTAACGACCTTTCGGCTGATCACTAAGCACACGAAACTGCTCCTAGATCCGTAAATATGCAATACTATAGTCACTAAAAGACTTGTCCAAATTCTTGATACATCTTATCCTCGGAACCCTTGTCATAACCGAGAAACCCTTGTCATAACCGCTGGGAAGGGCCGATCTTCACTCCTTCAGGGAACCCCTATCATATCAAGTGAACCCTTATCATCCACTGGAACGGACCAATCTTCACTCTATCAGGGAACCCTTATCATATCCACAGGGTTGTGCCTCTAACTTGCATTTGGGTAGCTCAAGACATGCCAACATGCGACATCAATCTCCAACTTCATCGTCATCTTGCAATAAGCTGAACACGCAGATCGGCTCTGCCACACCACCGACATCAAATGAGGTGGAGCGCCCATTCTCTAAGGCAGGGTGGATTTTTTCTCGTGATCGGCGTGGCATGTGCTGCCATTATCGTCGAGAAACCTGGCCGGCCAGGTGAATCTCGTCTCACCATCGACTATCGACCAGTCAATGCAATGATGCCATACCGATTGCTGGCGCGACACTTGATGTCGATGCGGCTGCTCCTTGCAGGAAAGAGGCGTGTGGGTATGGATGCTACGACATGCCGAGTGGTTTCACGCAGATGCCGTTCGATGCGGACAGCCGTGAGATTTTCAGCTTCATGACTCATGACAGGGCTTGGATGCCACGTCGCGTTGGTCAGGGCGCCACGGATTCTGCCATGCACTTTTAAAACGTGCGCGAAATTTTCAGACATGCTCTCCGAGCATCTTTTAATATACATCGACGACATCTTCCTATATGCGCAGAACATCGATGATTTCTGCGTGTCACGGCTCCGTTCTTCATCGCATTCGGCGCTTACGACTCAAGCTCAGCGCAAAGAAGAGTTTCCTTTTTCGTCGCGAAGCCAAATGGTGCGGACGGGTGTTCAATGGCACCGGCATTTCGCACGGAAGGAATCCATCCCTCGTGCTTACCTTTGAAGAAGCTAGAATTCCAATGGATACTCTTCCAGATGGGCACGACGCAGATGATCCATTAGATTGGTTTATCCAGGCCCTTCTTGCTGCTTGCGAGGTTTGGGGCACAACCTGCACCAATACAACTCGCCGTCGCGGCGAAACAGGGTCCAGATGAGGTCGCGAGAAGAAGGCAAAGAGAGCATGCTGGTGGCCTTAAGTTGCTGGTACGTTGTGTGAATGGAGGCAAATTCTCGAGTGTGGTTCATCGTTTGCCGGCAGCTTGTGCGGCGGGCTGTTGCTCGTCCACTCTCCACGACCACTCGTTTATTGATTGGCCACGGGGTTTTAACGTCAATCAATAATTCCATAATAGTTATTCCTTATTGTATTTTTTTTCTTTTCATTTTTTTTGTACCACTCACTCATTTCAGCGTTCGCAAACTCACCGCCTTGTCTGTTAAGACTTGCTTGATTGGTCGTCCTTGTTGGATCTCTGCCCATGCGATATACTCTTCCAAGCAGAGGTTCGTCTCTGACTTCTTCTGCAACAGGAAGACTGACGTGAAGTTGGAGAATGCATCGACAATGACGAGCAGGTAGCGGAACTTCGTGGTTTTGTTCGCTGAGAAGTCCATAAGGTCGGCGAAGATCAGGTCATTTGTGCGTGAGGCACGTCGGTGTACATTGTCGTGATACGTTTTACTGATTTGCTTGGACAGGTGGCAGGTTTCACAGTCAATCCAGTCCCAAGTGTCCACCTTCATGCCAATCACGAGTCCTTGGTTGGCCATGTCTCGAATAGAGCGAGTGTTGATGTGACCCAGGGCGTTGTGCCAGTAGTTCATATCTTTTCGGCCATGCTGGATGTTTGCATTTGCAACCCCATAGTTCACGATCGTCGGTGATCGGCGTAAGAAGTGAACGGCCATAGACGGTTGTCTTCATGTGCGCGTAGTATCACTGTGCCGTTGTGCATAAATTCAAATGATCCGGCGTCACTGTCATAGTAGACGTCGTATTCTTGGTCGCGTATCATACCGTGTGATAGTAGGTTCCACCGTAGGACAGGAATGTAGAGGACATCTTGAAGCACTAATCGGTGGTGTTCGCCATCGACATCCGTCACCAGTTCAATGGTACCTATCCCACCTGCGGTGTTGTTGAATTGCGCAGACACTCCTTGTACTTGTGTCTCCTTTGCGTCTTTCTCAAACGGTTTAAAGTCGGTAAAGTACTCATTGCTGCCGACAATTGTGCACGTTGTCGCCACTGTCGA
>NSDO01000033.1:152359-195879 GCA_002286825.1 Lagenidium giganteum
CACCAACGGTGCTTCGCTGTCAGCGACTCGTGCAGATAACCATTCAGAATTCATTTTTTTGCTTTGCTTTGCATTCCGTCGTGGTACGACCACAATCTCCTGGCTTCTCACCGCGAGCTCCAGTGGCGCGTACCTGTATGGAATGTCTTGTCTGGCACAGGATTGTGGTATCAACTGGTTGTCGCCGGCGCGCGGCCTCATTGCGCCTTCGCTGGTCAACTTGTTGATCCCATTGGGTCGGTTCTTGATCGATTGGAGCCAGATCAGCAACGTTTCTGAGTATGACGACGATTGGGCCGCGATGCCGAGCGCCTTTAGTACCGGTGGGATGGAGCTGGTATTCGCCGGCATCGTTTTTGTACTTGTCATGGCCTTCACGTCTTGTCACAAGGTTGAAAGTATCAGAGAGTTGAGTGTTCTGCGACTGGAGCCGTACGTGATAGCATCGGTTTGCTACATCAAGAGCTGCACTCCAGAAAACTATGGCCGAGTACCTGGATGGCCGCTGTCTCTAGGTACCTTCTGCACTATTGAAAACGACGGCTAGACCTGTATTGCACGAGAACGGTTCGTCGCAGAAGTTCGCAATGAACAAGTCGTCCGCGGTATCAAAGCAGCCAAGCGTGTTGGGTTCTATGGTCGACGGATTTCTTAGAGTTTTGAGTAGCCCAAAAAACTCGGACAGCAGCATCGATTGACTTTTTCTCCTAGGTATGCATACCATCACGGTGTACGTGTAGCCAGTATGTTTTTTCTTCATACGATTCAGCCACAAGTTCTGAACGGACACTAACAGTGATCGTGCTGCTGATCGTGGTGCCACCTAGAAATTCAAGGTGGAATCCAATTCGCAACCAATCGCACCTACAACCTTCCCAAGCTTTGAGCCAAGCTGAAGACCTGATGCGTCGCCCGTCTTCTCAGCGGTGACGATGCCATGCAGCGAAGCAAGGAAGTTCCCCCGATGGGCGGGTGTCAGACGAAGAGCTCACATCATTGGGGAAAGTGCGATGCCGACGCCATGGTCGAGGAAGGACGGGAGCAGTGGTAGCAAACTGTATGCCAGGCAAAGTTGCGAGCGTGAGAGCACGGGCGGACGACCACGCGATAGCTCACGTTTATCGCAACAACCCCCACGATCACCAACCCAGCGATGATGCCTCTATAGTGGCTTGCACATTCATTCACAGGTCGGGCGTGTTGGGACAGCTTAATGGACTGGATTGCGGTAGTCTGAGCGAGGAAAACGCAACTTGCCAAATTCGACAGAGCACCCGAGCTTCTCAGTCAATACTTCGGCAGACTGGCCGGCCATAGAATCCAATACGTCTGGCTGGTTTGGCTTCTCCCACAACGTGACCATCGCGCAACTCTGCCACGAAGCGCTCGCGCACAAGGAACACCTTCCCGTTGTTTTGAATAATGCTATAGCCACCAAGTGACATGAGCCACCCAGGCACTCGATTCTGATTTTCCTTCGTGCGACTCTTGATGTAGCAAACCGATGCTATCACGTACGGCTCCAGTCGCAGAACACTCAACTCTCTGATACTTTCAACCTTGTGACAAGACGTGAAGGCCATGACAAGTACAAAAACGATGCCGGCGAATACCAGCTCCATCCCACCGGTACTAAAGGCGCTCGGCATCGCGGCCCAATCGTCGTCATACTCAGAAACGTTGCTGATCTGGCTCCAATCGATCAAGAACCGACCCAATGGGATCAACAAGTTGACCAGCGAAGGCGCAATGAGGCCGCGCGCCGGCGACAACCAGTTGATACCACAATCCTGTGCCAGACAAGACATTCCATACAGGTACGCGCCACTGGAGCTCGCGGTGAGAAGCCAGGAGATCCAATTCAGATCGAGGCCCAAGCTGGTGTTGGCGTACCACGGATCCCAGCTCTCTTCTGGCCACGCTCGACTGACGAACGCACTGCAGCACGAAAACACCAGCAGCGCAACTCGGACAGACATTACAGAGGCTGCTATTGTCATGATCATGTCTTGAATATCAATGATGCGAAAGACACTTCTTTCAGCCAACGTGCTCTTGAAGCAGAAGACATACAGGGCTGGCAACGCCATGACAGTGATGACAGCTGCCGCTGTGACAGCTAGAACCTTGCCCGCGCGACGCACAGCGCCAGAGTAGAAAAACGAGTGGTCGACTTTATCACAAAATGTCTTGATCGGGAACTTGCTGTTCACAAAAAACAACCGAGGACGATCTTCAACCACCATCGTGCCTGCGGTAGCATTAGCGGCGCGTTCAAAGCCGCGGAAACCAATGCGCAGATTGACCAAGCCCTGTGTCAGCATGATGAGGTTGCCGCGTTCAATGGATGTGAAGACGGCCGAGATCAGTTCCAGGTCGGACGTGTCAAATCGTGGATTGTTGTTGAAGATGTTGATCGGGTAAACTTCCGGTAAATCGGAGCGCACCGGTTGCGCTGGTGCACCATCGTTGAGCTGCTTCCATGTCTCGTACGCATCGAAGATAGCGTTGCAGACGGTCAGGTATGTTTGTGTCTTGTTGACTTCGCCGCGGTAGTCATGCATGGACGTCGAGTAGTTGCCGCATGCTTGACCTTGGACAGCTTTGAGGGTGCTGTTAAGCAACTTTCTGGCGAGTACCTCCAACGCTGGCATCGAGTAAATACCGGTGAGAATATCTACTTCGAGATAAGTCAGACCACTGCGAGTCGATGGTGGCACTTCTGATAGTGGGAGGCTGCTAGTAATGTTGCCGGTCTGGGAATTCTTCCAAAAGATGTGCAAAATGGATTGTTGAGAGTATGTGTTGTCGCCTTGAGTTGCCAATGGGTCTTCTGCAACAATCTGGAGTCCGCCTTGAAACTTTGGCTTCTCTTTTGGCGACAACAAGTTGCCCATGGTCATGTTCTTGAACGAGTAGCCGAAGCTGCGAGACGCGGATATGCTCGCCGGCACGCCGTTGTATACGTCCGTGAGGTTGACCGACAACTCGGAGGCGAGGAAGAACTCGCGGAGACTGTCGCATTTTGCGATGTACTGGATCCGTTTCTGGGCGTCGACGATCGACTCGTATCCCGGAAGCAAACCACCTCGTTTCCACGGTAACGCGACGCCGGTGTACTGCACTTGGGAAATCGTCCACGTGAATGGTGCATCCGTCGGTAAGATGTTCTGGTTGGTTGCAAAGCGGAATTGGTTTGGGTTGTCGAGGCTTTTGCACGTCCCAGTCGCATACGTCGTGTCCATGAGTGCGGCCTTCCATGGTTTGTACTGCGGTGGTGCGAGCACACTGCCCGCGTCCAGCCCATGGTAAATGTGCTGACCGCCGTCCGCAGTCGCATGGGTGCAATTGAAGTGACGTCGCAACTCGTGAAAGGTCAACACCTCGTTCGATGTAGGCAGACCCACCTCCTTCATCAGCATCGGATAAATGTTCTCTGCCCCTGTGGCAGCTGCGATCACAGCAACCTCAGTAGCATGCTGACTTACTGCCAATGGATTGACTCGATAAACGTGGTTGCAAACGCGGTCGCGCACGTTGCACGCGCCAATACTGGCAAAAGAACCAGGGGTTGTTTCGTTCACGACGTACGTGATCGCGCCGATCTTGTAGCGCACCGGGTTGTTGCATGCCTTGGTCAAGCACACAGGAAATCCGACGTTGGTGACCTTCGACGCCACGTAGCGTGGTGAATCGAGGGCTGTCTGATGGCGCAGGAACCAGTACCAAAGATCGACATCATCTGCCTTTCCGACATCGATCGAGTCGACCACGACGTTGTGCAGCACCCCCGCTGTGGTCGTGGGCTTGCGAACCAACGCACCATACACGTGCATGTTAGCGAGACCAGCACTGACTCCCTTGGCTTGCGTCGTGCAGGTGCGATTGAAGCACACGGCGTACAGCGCGCTCTTGGTTTCGTGCGGTGACCATGTCGGTGGGCGAAACCAGAGCGATACCCGCAGAACAACTGTGGCATGATAGAGCAGTATGACGAGTGCAAAGAACGCCCTCCATTTCTCAGAGAACCACCGATTGTGCGCTGGCAAGTGCTCGTGCGATTGATGCCCCGAACGTCGGGGTTCGCTGTCTGGGTTCGTTTTCGCTCGTGGCCTTGCAGCTTGATAGTCTGACAGTGTCGGCCCGAGCTGCGTGGGCACGACCTTGTTTTTCTCTACGGTTTGTTTTGCAGAGCCATCGCCTGCGTTCTCTGCTGTAGTCATCGACATTGGAAGTGGAAGGAGAGCCGATGCAATCCGATACGCCAAGAAAACGAGTGCTGAACGTGCTTTTCTGCGAGATGAACGATGCTTCTCCAGATGTCGATGATTGTTGACGATGGTGCAACCAAGTCGACCAAGCGCACGAATGGGTTTGTAGCTGAATCCGCGCAGTGCAGGTGCGGTTGGAATCACTCGTTGCGCTTCCCTTCAACGAGCCTCAATCGCCCTGGTGCTGCCAGCCCTCCGACCAGCCAGAGCCCAATTTGGTTTGCTATCATAACGAGGCGCGTGTGGTTACACCTCACGTTAGTTGCCGCGGTCGACAGCAGTCGTGATACTGTATCCGGTCGTGGCGATTCAATCAGCAGCGTACTCGAGCAGGGATTGCGGCCGCGACTTGGCTTGAGTGATCGAGGGCATAGACTGAAGCGCAAGCGATTATGCCATGCTGCTGGCTACGGGTTTCTCTTCAGTAGCTACTCGAATTTTCGCTATGAAGTGCCGCGCGCACACCGTGACTAAAGACGGGAACCACTTTGTTGAAGAAGCCAAGTGTCACAAAGATGCAAAGAGCGAGCGAGCAACCATGTGCTGGGGCAGCTCTCACGTTACGCCGACCCAACGAGGCTCATATAATCCCGCAACGGCCTCAGCACCAGCGAACGCCATGGCCATGTCTTGAATGTCCAAGATGCGGAATCTCGTTTGCTTCAGCGCGCTCTTGAAGCAGAAGACGTACAGGTCTCACTTATTCGTGAAAATGATGATGATAGTCGCAACTATTGCGACGGTCCTGAGAACACGGCACACAGCTCCGGAGCAGAGGAACGAGTGGTCGGTTTTGTCACCGCAACATGCCTTTTGGTCGATCTTGCTGTGAAACTTCTTAATCTGGACCTTGCCATTGACAAAAAACAATCGAGAACGGTCTAATATCATCATAGTGCCTGGCGTGACATTCATGTTAAGATAGGAGGCGCGGAAACAAATTCGCAAATGGGATGTGATCAGGTTGCCGCGTTTAATGGACGTGAAGACTGCGGGGATCAATTCCTGGTCAGACGTGTCAAAAAATCGCGGGTTGTAGTTCAGATGTTGATCAGGTAAACTTGCGGTACATCGGAACGCACCGGTTGCGCTGGTGGACCATCGTTGAGCTGCTTCCATGTCTCGTACGCATCGAAGATAGCATTGCTGACGGTCAGGTATGTCTGCCTCTTATTCACTTCACCGCGGTAGTCATGCATAAATGTCGAGTAGTTGCCGCATGCTTGACCATGTACGCATTTGATCCTATGAGGAAATCCACTTCGAGGTATGTGAGGCCGTTGCAACTCGATGGTGAACTTCGGGCACTTGTATGCTGCTATCGATGTTGACCGTGTGGGCATTCTTCCAGAAAATGTGCAAAGTCGATTGATGTGTGTTGTGCGGCGTTACTTGCGGTCGCAGATAGGTCGTCTGGGGACGATATGAAGAGCAACTTGAAACTAAGGCGTCTCCTTAGAAGACAACAACACAATTATGGTCATGTTCTTCAATGAGTAGCATAGCTGCGGGACGCCAAAATGCCAGCCGATGCCCTATTGTAGCAGCATTGCAAGTGTATAAAACGCTCTTCCCACCTAGTAGTAGCAAGCCCTGTGTGGTGGCTTTTGAGTCGCTACGTTGGTTCGAAAGTCATCGGTTTGGGGTAGCCGGCTCACTTCCAGGTTCCTGTGCGAACAGCCGAGAGCTTGCCACGATCAACCTGCGGCACGAAGGCATAACCGCACTCTTTTTCATTCTTCGTGTAGGTGCCGCAGCTGAACCAGTGGCTACGTTTGCTTCTGGATCATCTCGGCGACGAGCGAGAGAATCTGGCACGATTCTGCGTGGCGAGCGAACATTGTAGTCGGCCACACTGAACTTACTCGTCTTGGCGCACGGACCGCGAAGCAGTCATTACAGTTTGGGCAGTAGCATCACTCTGAGTGGTAAACGTAAGCACTCTCCAGTCGATGGGCACCAGCCATTATGGATGTGCTAGACAGGAAAGAGAAGGCAGCAAATGACGGTGATGGTTTCTTCAAAAGTGCGACGTCAACATTTCCCTTCCCCCTCGGCAACTGAGCTCAGGCAGATATAGCAAGGCACCACACCAGAGCCTAATCTTGCTCGCTAAGGTTTGTGCCCACTCGTTGAATAGACGAGTAAATTCACGGCGAGCACCACCATCAGCTTCCGAGACCAGGAACATCCATTTGGATCGGAGACCGGCTGCCGTCCTAGGATCGCTCGAAGAGTGGTTGCGCAACAATGATGCCGTCGAGCAATCGACGCCGTCCAACGGCTGTTGCTACTACTACGCACTTCATGGTGCCAAAGTCCACAGCATCGCCACCGCAATCTCCAAGGACAATGATCATATTGTGATGGAAGCGAACTGGTATCGCCGTCGCATCAACAACCTGCTTCTAAAGCAACTCGACACTTGGCAAACGGATCGCGCACATCGACCTTGCCCAGGATAGCAAATCGGTATATGCCGTCGGCGACCATTCCGCCAGAGCAGTTACGTGCTAAGGTTGGTAAGCATATCGCGACGAGCGCGAAGCTCAACTCCATTGATGACGTTGGAACCGCGTACTGGGCCGGCTATGAAGACCAGCTGGTCACGGTAGCACAGCTTGAAGAGCCTCTCTTCATTCTCAGTGCCCAAGACTCGCACATCACTAGTGCTCAGTCGTCTGCCCGCACTACTCAGATGGCACTTAACCACTCACTGTCAAGCACGCACTCCTGACGGCGTCGCAGTTGAATCGCTCCCATGAATGCATTCCGACCATCTTGATATGCACAGTTCAGCACTTCACGGCGGCGCGTTTCGCACTGAAGTATTATGAGGAATGGACCGATCCAAATGTGATGTACCACATGCAGATACGCATGAGGCTTGATGATGATGAAACTAAGGTGCCGTCGCTATGATGTCGACCGTCTACTCTGGAGCCTACGGGTGCCCAATGATCGAGATCGCTGGCTTGGTGAGCGTGCGCCACTTGGTATAGGGAGTCCCTCGTGCGCACTGTTGACGCTGAACGTGTGCAGTCTATCGCCCAGTTGGCTGCGGAGTCTGCCATCTTGTTGAATGTGCGGATATGGTGGTTCACTGTAATGGATGGGACGAACCCGACATGCTAAACAGCTTGGTGCTACAGGAAAATCCGTAGGTGCGGCGCCTTTGGTTGTTGAACTTGTCGATGATGAGGTGGCTATCGCCTATGACGTGAAGGCTTTGAGCTCTACGGCGTCTGGCTGTCGCGAGGCCGTTGCGCAGCGCTGCTGCGTTTGGAGGTGTTGTTGGTCGTTGGCGGCTCGAGGTATTCAGTGCCTACGAAGGCAATGACGGTTGGACGAGAACCGCACCCGCACCTCCAGGTCCTGGGTTGCCTCGTGCTCCTCCGTCAAAAACTAGGAGGAAGGCGCCTCCGGTGGGAGAAGGCATGGTGGCAGGTGGCGTCGTCATACGGCGGTAGAGCCATGCCACTATGTGGCCGTCCAAGGGGTCGACTTGATGCCACTCGAGGGTCTTGAATGTTCGCCTCGCCGCCTGCACGACATTTGAACCGCGACTGAGGTTGCGATGAATGGCATCCAGCCGTGCTCTATAGATGCGGTGGACAACGGCCATCACTTCAGCAGACCATGCCTTCCGCAGGATCTTCTTGTAATCGACGACGGCAGCTTCTCCAATATTCTTCGCCGTCATTGTGCCCCACCTTGGCGGCAGGCGGGGCAATTGCCACGTTTGTACCGATTGCTCAAATGCTCTCCGGGATGCCCATTAAAGCAGTGGCTGCCATCGCACCACATCCCAGACCGCGATTGCCACTGGGCAGTTCAAAAGCATGTGCGAGGGATTGGCAAGGACAACGCTGCAGTGCTCATGGGGGCAGTGCGGATTCGGTCTCGTCTTCGTGCGGAACCGCAGTCTTCCGACTGATGTGAGGCGTTCAGCCGCGGAGGCCGCTGCGTGCTGCGAAATGTCGCGCCAGCTCACGGTCGTAAAGTCGGCGTCCGTTGAACTCGATGCTGCCTCCGGCTGCTCGGTGCGTTGAGCTGCCAAGGCGCTCGTGTACGTTGCTTGAAAGGGGGGGGGGGGCAGCCCGTGTGAAGAGCTGTGCTTCCTGCGAGATGCCAGGGTGATGGGCGATCTAGGTGTCAGGATGACGACGGTGCACGATCTTGAGCGTTTCTCGGCTGTGGTAGACGCGAACGCGGGGAAGCCCTGGAAATGGCCATTCCTGGGGAGAAGTGTGACAGCCGTTGCCGCTGACGGTGACGATGTAGATGGTGTGTTGTGGTGGCCAAATAGAAATGACTTTGGATTGTGCGACCGAAAAAGCAAACTGGGATAGTTGGATATCAGCGCGACGGCCAGTGTCTTGAAGGCTTCGGCTTGTCGATTTGTCGCAGGATAGGTGATGCTAAGCGGTTTGAAAGCCAGTCTGCCGGTAGCAAGCCATTACGAGCTTGGCAATGGTGTGGTCGGCGCCGAGCGGTGCCAAGGAGGCGGAGCTGATCGGCGCTCCGTCTGTGCCCAGCACTAGTGCTCCGCAAGTGGCAGTGCATCGAGGTAGCCAGTCTGTATTGCATCTGCCATGGCTGTCGTGGATGATGCGATCCGTGCGCCGAAGAATAGACATCGCTGTGCTGCCGTTCAATTGAAGGCAGCAGGCTTCCCACCACCAGGTAAAAGTTGCTATCGTGTTGAGCTGTTGGCTTGACGCGCGAATTTGTTCAACTTCGGGGCTGGAGCGTGCAGCGACCAGCTGGCGTTCCATCAGCGCTATGTTGGTGTCGAAAAGGGTGCAATGATGGGTGTGCTGTCCGCCCTCCGCTCGCGAGAATTGTATCGTCGTGTGTGTGCTCAGCGCCGCGCCGTGTATCTGATGATGGGCACACCGAGATAGCGAACGATTTCTTCAGGTTGTGCAACGTCGAAAGTGTGAGATTCCACTGTATGGTTCCGCGTGACTGACAGCAAGATCGTTTTCTTGGCGTTGAGCTTGAGGCCCGATGCGCTTCCAAAGTCGTCGAGTACTTTGATAGCAATGAGGCGATCGTTGTCGTTCGCTGTGTAGATGGTTGTATCGTCCGCATAGTCGGCAATGACGTACTCACGCTCATCTCCGTCCTCCGAGTGTAAGCGAATGCCAGTCATGGCTAGGTGCTGTTCAAGTCGTTGGTACAAGGGTTTTAGTGCTGCAATGAACAGCAATGGAGCTAGGGGGCAGCCTTGACGGATGCCGCAGCTGACGCCCAGAGGCTGGGAAAGTAGTCCGTTGACCAAGAATGCAGCCGTTGTTCCTTGGTGGAGGGTGTCGATCAGCGCCGCGAGTTGTTCAGGGTAGCCAAGCCAACGCAGTGCAGCAACCAGGAATCTTCGATCCAACTATCAGCTCTTGACGTAGCACACCGATGCTATCACGTACGGCTTAAGTCGAAGGACGCCCGATTCCCTCACGCTTTCTAGCTTGCGATAGGATGTAATAGCCGTAACAAGCACGAAACCCACATCAGCAAAAACCAGCTCCAATTCACCAGTGCTCAAGGCGTTTGGCATCGCGGCCCAGTCGTCGCCATACTCAGCCACGTTGCTAATGTGGCTCCAATCGATCAAGAATCAACCCAATGGGATTAGCAAGTTGACCAGTAATGGAATAGTGACACCGCGTGCAGACGGCAGTCGATTGATGCCAAAATCCTGCGCCAGAAATGACATTCCATACAAATACGCGCCACTGGAGCTCGCGGTGAGCAGCCATGAGATCCAGTCGAGGTCGAGGCCCAGGCTGGTGTTGGTATACGACGCATCCCAGCTCTTCTCTGGCCGCGCGCGACTGACAAACTTGCGTGCGTCAACGATAGACTCGTAGCCCGGCAGCAGGCTCCCACTTTTCCACGGCAGTTAGGGCCACTGTACAGCACGGTGGAGATGGTCCACGTGAACGGCGTTCTGGTTGGTTGTCAACCGGAACTGGGCTGCGTTATCCAGGCCGTTGCACGTGCCGGTCGCATACGTCGTGCCCATCAGCAGTCCTTTCCACGGCTTGTACTGCGGTGGCGCCTGCACGCTGCCGGCGTCCAGGCCATGGTAGATGTTTTGACCACCTTCCAGTGGGTCGGTGCATCCGAAGCGACTTCGCATCTGCTGGAACGTCAGGAGATCGTTCGACATGGGCAGACCCAACTCCTTCATCAGCAATGGATAAATGACTGCAGCTCCAGTGGCAGACCCGATCACACCGACTTCAATGGCTGGCTCGCTCACTGCCAGTGAATCGACTCGGTACACGTGGTCGCGAACGTTGAAGGCGCCGATGCTGGCAAACGACCCAGGGGTCGTCTCGTTCACCAGGTACGTGACGGCGCCGATCTTGTAGCGCACCGGGTTGGTGCACGCCTTCGTCAAGCACACGGGAAAGCCCATGTTGGTGCCCTTGGACGCGACGACTGCAGTGCAGGCTGATGGCGCAGGGATCAACATCATCTGCCTTTCCGACGTCAATAGAGTCGACCACAACGTTGTGCAGCACTCCATGGGCTTGCGCACCAGCGCGCTCCCTTTACGTGCATGTTGGCGAGACCAGCGTTGATACCCTTGGTTTGTGTCGTGCAGGTGCGGTTGAAGCAGACGGCGTACAGAGCACGCTTGGTTTCGTGTAGCAATCATGAAGCGGATCGAAACCAGGGCGAGACTCGCAGGACGACGGTCGCATGATAGAGCAACGCGACGAGTGTACAGAACGCCTTCCATCTCTGGTACCACCTACCGGTGTGCGTTGGCACGCGGTCGTTCTGTTGATCGCGCTGGATTCGGGTCTGACTGGGTGACTTGGAACCTCGAAAGCGTGACACGGTCGGCCCCCGCAGTGTCGGGAACACCTTACTCTGCTTCATAAATCTGTGCTGGTGGTACTGCCGAGTCGCCGACAAAGCTCTCTGCTTTGGTCATCGGATTGAGCTTGCACGTCGTTTGACAATGGCCGTCGACGGTGGTGCACGTTGCGCCGCGCACCGCTGTGATGTGCCTGGTGAAGCAGCGCCTGGCAGGCAATCTACCAATTCAGTGTATTCTTCAAGGTAGACCATATTTGGTCCAAGTGATGCAAGCAATCGCGGCAGTCCAATCAAACGATGCCAAGCTCGTTTTAGGTTGAAACTGAGCTGCTCGTCGGCGATTTATCGATGCCTCCGGGTGAGACTCTCGAAGGTAGGATCTTCGTGCCATACCTCGTCAAGGCACGGTGGTGATGGCTTGTTGGCGCATACAACCGCCACATAACATGTATGATCCTTACTATACCACTGGTAACGCTGTCCACGACAGCAACGTAGCATGAAACCATGCGAACACTTCACTTCGAGACCAATATGCGTGAAAAAAATGCAACTTTGTTGACAGGCACGCCACCTCGTGATAGCCACTGCGAGCTCAGGGCTAGCTAGATGTCTAATAGCGGTAAAGCTTGGCTGTTCGGGTCTGTTCCAGGTCCACCTTGTGGCCGAAAAGATCGCGAATGTTGTTCAGGTGGTACTTGATCATCGTTGGGCGTTCCAGCGACAGGCCCCACGCAATCACACGCACGTTCTCGGGCAGACCCATTGGGCGCAACATCTCTGGACGGAATACGCCAGAGTTACCGATCTCGGTCCACTTGCCCAGGTCTGGGTGGTACGCGAAGATCTCCATGCTCGGTTCCGTGTATGGGTTGTACGCTGGCTTGAAGCGCATCTTGGTGATGCCGATCTTCTCGAAGAACGCCTGGATCACGCCAATAAGGTCGCCAAGCGACAGATCGTAGTCTGCCACCACACCTTCGACCTGGTGGAACTCAGCCAAATGCGTCGCGTCCATCGACTCGTTACGGAACACACGATCGATCGAAAAGTACTTTTGCGGCTTGAAGCCACCTGGTTGCTGTGTTATAAAAGCACAAGATCATCGTTGACGTGTCAGTACACGTGCATCGAGCGCTGTGCTTGTTGAGGATTTGCAACGTACGTTGGCCAGCTTGTACAGCATCTGCGCCGAAATGGCGGTGGTGTGCGTGCGCAGAATGTTCTTCATCGACGTCTCACGCTTGAACGCGCCGCGGCCGTGGCTATTGGATATGGAAACATACGTCAGCGATCTACTCGAATGGAAATGAAACAAAGCACATCCGCCATCACCAACTCACCCAATCGAGCCGAAGCCACCGTTCTCGTGCATGTCGCACACGCGTTCGTAGTAGTCTTCCGGAACCGACAAGGCGTTCTGTGGCTCTGCTCATTCCATCACAATTTCAGTTAGAACTTCAAACTAACATCAACTCACACAGAGATGGTCTCTAGCTTTCAAGAAGAAGGTGTCGTGGGCATCACGAGCTGGATGCGATTGTGGCTGGAAGAGCGAGTCGAAGTTCCAGAAGCTCGATTCCACGTAGCGGTTCGTTGGCATTTCGGCAAAGCTGTATCCATTCATTCACAGAAAGTCAGCTCACAACGCCATTATCGTGATCATCCCAGCTGTAGAGCGAGTACGCACCCCATGTCCATCAGCACGCGACGGAACTCAGCGCGCACCTTCATCAGTGGATGCAAGTGGCCACCGCCGACCAACTGGCCCATAGCGTTAAAGTTGTACGGCTTGAAGGTCTCCTTCTTCCATGCGCCGCTGAATCAAGGTCAAACAAATCCCACATGAGCAACCCAACTCAACCCGATGCAAAATGGCTCAATGCGTTGCCCCCCACACCTTTCCAGCATTTCCTTGGTCAGACCGGCCGCCTGCTTCTTGCGCTGCAACGCAAAGTTGACGCCCTTGGAGATGCTGTACGACTTGCGCGTGCGCAGCTCGAGCAGGTTGCGGCGCTTCATGTTCTTCGCTTCGTCGCTCGTGATGGACGACAGCGCGCCCTCGGCCGCCTCGATGCGCTTCAGCACCGCCACGGTCTCGTCGTTGATCGCTTCGGCATTGCGATAGACCTTTTTGTCCGTCTTCTCCAGGCGGATCCACTTGTTCTTCATGGCCGCGCCGGAGCCGACCTTGAGGATGTTGTCGCCCACGATCGCCTGCAACGCCTCGCGCTCGATGCCTTCGGCAGGCACGGCGCTGAACACCTGCACTTCGGGCGATCCCTTGGCGATGTACTCCTTGGCTTCGTCCTTGAGCACGTAAAACGACGTCGAGAGCTCCTTGCTCGTCACATACGCGTCCACCAAGAGCGACTTCATGACGCCGACCACGAGCTCGTGCGACAGCTGCTGGCTCAGCGAGAACTCGTACGAGTCTGCCAGCACCTCATGGTCGTGCACGTGCTGCAGGATCAGGCCTTCCACGCGCTGCTTGTCGGCGGCTTCGGCGCTCATGGTCACCAGGGACACAGACAGAGAGATGGATAGATGGGCACGGGCTTTGGTCACCGGGCGTTCGTGCGGCGCAGACCGACGTATGGTCAGCCACACCACCCAAGAGCTCCACAGGCCGAGCCAACGCGACTAAGTACGAATGCGCGCACGACCATCACTCGGATACATTTTCGATTAAGTGCGAATTCTCATGGGGTGCGATAATGCTCGTATGGCGCAAACTTGGGCTTGCGCTTGGAAACAACGGCTTCGAGTCCTTCCTGGTAGTCACGCGAAGTAAAGGAGTGCGCTTGGCAGTCGGATTCGCGAAGCAGTGCCGCTTCGAGACCGCTTTCCTGTGAGAGGCATGACAAGAAACTGTGTGAGCGCTTGGCTACCACCAGAATTTGCCAGCAACGCTCAAGTGGCTTCTCTGACCTGCTTGGCGCGCAGCGTGCGAAGAACAGCGCGCACGGCCGTTGATGAGGCATCGGCCATTTGCTCGGCGATTTCAACGGCAGTCTCGACAAGTTGGTCCTGGCAGAGTCCACGATGAGAATTAGGTTGGGGATGGTATCAATGTAGGGGATGCAAGGCACGTACTGCGTCGACTGCGCGGCTCACGAGGCGAAGACGCTCAGCTTCGACACCGTCGATCACCTGTGTACATCCACAATATAGGGGTGAGAACGAAATGCGCGTCATGACCACAGCAAAGGGAAAAAAACGAGGTCACGCACGCGACCGGTGAGCATGAGGTCGTTGGCAGTCTCCACACCAACAATTAGTGGGAGAAAGTGGCTGCTTGCCATGCCCTGGTGCCATAAAATATTGCATGACATGAGAAATTACAATCTGGTTGCCAAATGCCGATTGAGATTGTAAAAAGAGCAGCGTGACTCACGGGATGAAGCCCTAAATTCACAAAAGTGAAGCCCATCTTGGCATCCTTGGCGGCAACGCGGACGTCGGCGAACAAGGAGATGCACAAACCAGCGCCGATGGCAGGGCCGTTGATGGCAGCAACCAGCGGTACGGGAATCGATCGCAGCGAAAGGTAGCGGCCGTAGAACTCGCGCATAAGGGCGCTGTTGGCCAACGTCAAACATCCAACCACTCGCTGTCACGCCCCAACACCCAGGTACATACCTGTTTCGGCTGGCCGAGTCCTTCGTACGCGCCTTCAAAAACTTCATGTCGCCACCCGCAGAAAACGCACGTCCTATCCGCTCAGTCACTGTCATCCACCAGCTCGTTGCTCGACGCTTCCATCACATGAACGCACCTTCGCCAGTGAGGACGATCGCGCCAAACTCATCCGCTCGCGCGGTGATCTCCTTTACCTTCGCTGTATAATGCATAATACATACACGGACATATATATCCACGCCCCATCAGGTTACTGTTATGGGAAGCCTTCATTTCCAGTCATCTTCCGCGCTGACCTTGGAGCGCGACGCCCATGTCGCTCGTCATTGGGTTCAACCGCTTGGGGTCATTGAGCCGCAGGATTCCGATGCGACCGCGTTTCTCCAGCGTCACCAGTTCCCTTGACGCACTGAACCAGCGCGTAGACCCCATACGCAGCGCCGTGCTGGGGCGCGCAGCCATCATCCACGTCGTCGCCATCGCGCCCTCGCTCACTCCGGTCAATGCGGTCACCGCCTCCCAGCTTCAACCAGGTTTTGATCCCAATCACCCTCACTGCACTCTTAATTAATGTGGTCCACGTGGAATTGACACTCGGTTCGATTATTGGTACACCACACTAAATTACAGGGGACGGACGCACGCATGTCCGTCCGTCTAGGTACAGGAAGAGTTCACCAATGTCAATGCAAGGCATTGACCACGACAATACCCAGCAGCGCCGCTAGTACGTTCAGCTGCGTGTGTGGGAGCGATGCTACACTCCGAGTGGACGATTCGTTCACACTGACGTTCTTGTCAGCGTTAGCGCCAGGCCGTGGCGTGAAGTCCGGTGGCATGGTGAGATGCTCCACGCCAGTTGAGCCATCGTCCACAAGCAGCGGCGTTAGGTTGTTCATGTACGCACTGCGCACCACCTTGAGCTCGGCCGAGAGCCCGACTTCGTCGCGTGCTAGCGCTGCCTGCAGCTTCTGCTCGAAGTCCGGCTGCAGCGCCTTAAGCCCCGGTGTCATCTCGGTGTTGTTGGTCTTCAGCTGGATGTGGCGCTCGTACACGATCTGGCGGATAGCGTCGTCCTGTGGGAAGTCGTTCGGGGCGACGCCCATGAGCCAGTTCTCGGAGAACGTGAGCAGCAGCTCGGCTGTGCTGCGAATGGGCATGGTGCGCAGGTCGCACTCGTCCGGGAGCACCTGCAGCACGCCCTTGAAGATGACGTTGCACGCGCTGGTGTTGCTCATCTTCATCAAGTCGTCGCGCGAGGGCATGCCGCTGAACGGGAACGCAGCGACGCCGTTAGCCGCCGACGTGCAGTCGTCGAAGATGTTCTGGTTGTTAACGAAGAAGCGGTAGATCTTCTGGTAGTCATCGTCAGTGCAGTCATGGCCGTCATGTGGCGCAGGCGTTTCTTGCTGTGGCTGAGTCGGATTAGCTGCTGGAGTCACCGCTGCTGGAACTGGAGCTGGCACATCGGAGCTAGGAGGAGCAACTGGAGCTGGTCCGAAAGCTGGTACAGGAGCTGGGATTGGAGCTGATGCTACCGAGACGGTGGTCGGTGGAGGTTGCAATGGTGCTGGTGGAGCGCCATTGTTGTCGCTCAACTTGTCGAACGACACGGCGGTCTGGCCAGCCACGAGACCGCTCGTCCAGAGCAGCAACAACGTGGAGACCACGAGCGTGTGCTTCATGCTGGACGTGCGCGTGGTTGGAGGCAAGGATGAGAATGCGAGCTGGTGGCTTCGTGCGTTCCCAGCAGTCACGCTGTCTTCTCGCGTTGGGAGCTCAACTCATTTCGCAGGCAGCCTCAGCCACAGAGACACAGCCGGCTGCACTTCAAAATCTCCGCATGCCACCCCGGCACCATCTGCTTTAGCTTGTGGTGGCAAAAGCTGTACCTGCGAGAGTTTCTACCAGAGAGTTTGACGCGGGAACGCGACCAGTGCAACATCAAAACATCTCACACAAGTGACTGTATAAATTAATCACCTGCCAAAGTAGACGTCTTGGTCGCATCAGTACCTGCGTGGATATCCCACCTTCCAGCTGTGAGCATGGAAGCGGTGGAATCGTGACCAGCTGGTGGTGGTGTATATTTGTCGTCGGCGCGTGACTTGGACGATGAGAAGTCAATCTCCGGCCAATGTTTGTGTCGACTGGTGCCTTCGTGCTTTCGTGCCTGCCGGCGCCGAACGACTGGTCAACTTGGTGCCATCAAAGCAGTTCGAGGCAGTCTGGAACTTCAGGTGGGCAATTGATGGCGCAGGCTGCTCGTTGGGAGAGAGTAAACGTGATGTGTGTCTCCATCAAGGATTCATCACCTGCGCCATCAATGACACCAACAGGATTGTCGCTGACATCGCGCTGGGTCTGCTGCCTCGTTGAGCAATCGACGTTTTGATCGACTGCTGCTCAGACGTCACCGACGGTGCTGGTGTGTATTCGGACGCGTTTTCGCCCTGCGATGGGTCTGCTGGGTGCACTGTTCCAGCGTCGAAAGATTCGCTGCCACCCGTCGTTGGCACTAGCGCGCTCATGATAATCAGCTCCGGGGACACGTGGATGGCGTCGTGCTCGAGGCACTTGGCCACTTGGCCTTCGATCTGCTTCGAGATTTCCGACATTGGTGGCGCCGACGCTCCGTCAGTGGTGTTAGCGCTCTGTTTGCGGAGCATGTCGTTCCGGCGCGTCAGCAGCATGCTTTCCAACTCGGTATCGCCAGGTGGAAGCTCAACAGTGCCTTGGCGCTGGTCTTCCGCCACTTTGAGCACCACTTCAGCGGCACTCCGCACGGGCAGTCGGCCTAGGTCGCATTCTTTCTCGACGACGAGCAGGATGCCCTTGCAGATGGCCACACAAGTGCTGGTGTTGCTCATCTGCTGCAGTTGCGCCAAGGTGTAGAACCCGTCGAACGGGATCGAGTTGTTGCTCGCGCTCTTTGAGCCGCACTCATCGTACTTGGCTTGGTTATTGAGGTAGAGCTTGTACAATTTCGAGCGCACTTCGTCTTCACAGGCGTGGCCCGTCAGTGGCTTTATGGTCGGGCCGGACAATGGTCTCGTTGGTGGTGGGGGGCCTGCTGGTGTGGACGTAGCGGCTGGTGCAGCTGTCGTTGGTGCTGGTGGCGATTCCGCGGGCGTGCTGCTTGGTGCTACAGTTGGGGCAGCGCTCGGTGCTGCACTTGGATCTGACTGACCGGGGTCATTTTGGGGGCGCCGGCGGGGCTTGTCTTCGTCGCTTCCAGCGACACCAATGTCGATAAGAGCGAGCAGAGCCACAAGTACGCAAATCAACACCACTGGACGTAAGAGACCTCGCATTTTCGTGTCAGCCAGAGCAAGAATGGAAATGTGGCTCGATCGCTGCTGTCCGTCCACGGATGGCGTTCGCGGTCCCGTCGAGGTCAAGATGCAACCTTGCCCGCATCTGTTGAACCAGTCCCCTACGCCCTGGCACGAGAACGCAGCATGGATCCTGCGGCAGCGAGCAGTTTGCAGAGGCGGCAGTGGCTGCACCAGATAAAGGCGCCGCCACCTGGACAAGGCTGTTGCCATCTGGTAGTCACAGGCCTGTGCAGGCTTTTTGATTGCCGCCATGGAGCCATTGCAACCCACCAGAAATGGCAGAATTGTACACGCATGACGTCTGCATTTGAAGATGAGACTGCAGAGAATACCCGGCCATGAATCAGTGACCTGAAGTGTCAGCTTTTTTGACATTCGGGAAAAGAAATCGCACTACAGACTATGTGCTAACGGAAGAAGCGTGTACCTGCCTTCTTCGAACTGGTGCCAGAGTTTATCCTGCGTCCAGCAGCGCGTGGATGCGCACGTCCGTGATGATGCGTTCCACACCCAGCAACACGGTCAACGGTGGTCGCGATCATTGAAGAGGTCGGTCAAGCAGGATTTGGGAGCATGGCTCTGTGGCTGCGGCTTTCCCAGGTGACAGCGCATCAAGTAACGACATCGATGCGCCGCCATAATCGGATTATTCACTCGTTCGTTGCGGTGGGGATACGTACATGATCCAAACAATCATCGAACGACTATTGCATGCTGGGGGGCTCTATCTCGCCCGCTGGGCTGGCCTGGGCAACGCTAGGTCTAGACCGAAGTGCACGCGACAGCAACGTGACGCCATAAACGCAGTCGAGGATGATGGCGGACGGGCGCGTTTTCTCTCTCTCTCTCTCTCTCTTGCACTGGCGCCACCGACATGCCGCACCTGTTTGATTGCGCATGAAGAACTAGAACGATGGGTGGGGAGAGAAGAAGGCGCATCACGACGTTGGATTGTATGCGTGTGTCCCGGATGCGAGCCGGCTTGCCGGGGTGGACAGGTGCGAGCCCGCAACCGCGTTCACAGCGGGACTGTCGGCGGGCTCCTTGAAACCCAACGCCTTGCGTGCTTCTGCCATAAGGAACACGCTGCCACAAACGACGACGACCTCATCTTCGTTCGACATCCGCGCGGCTGCCACGGCGTCTTTCACACCGTCTTCGACACTTGAAATCCTCGAAAATTGCGCGATTCCTTGACCATCTTGGGTCAAAGCTAGATTCACTTCTTCCAGTGACGCTCCACGTGGATGATTTGCCTTGACGAGATGCACATAGTCTTCACTATTGCACAACGTCAGCAGCGACTTGATGGCTTTCGCCATGTCCTTGTCCGCTGAGAAACCGCAGACAAAGCGCATCTTCTGCTGTGGAAACCGCTTGGTCAGCAGCTGTACGAGGCGCTCGATGGCTGGTGGATTGTGCGCTACGTCCAGGACGATCGTCACCTTCCGCTCAGTCGAGTTGGGGCGTACAATATGAAACACTTCGAAGCGACATGGTGGGCGCGACTCTAACGCTGAGACCACGCGCTGGCTGTCAAGGTCAACTTGAAGCTCAGACTGACCAGCAAGGGCACGCTGGTTAAGCTGGATACATGCTTCGCGTGCGATCGCCGTGTTCTCGGCGTTGAAGTCTTCGGCGAATTCGCCCTGGAACGGCACAGCGACCAGTGGTGCATCAACACGTTGCGCACGGTCGGCCATGATCTCCAGCGGTGTCTGTGGGCCGACGACAACTGGCACTTGCGGTTTGATGATACCAGCCTTCTCTCGGGCGATCTGTTCGCGGGTGTTGCCCAAAATGCGCGTATGGTCCATGCCGATGGACGTGATGACCGACAGGGCCGGTGTCACGATGTTGGTCGAGTCCAGGCGACCACCGAGACCCGTCTCGAGCACGACGCAGTCCACTTGTTGCTTGGCAAAGTGCTGCAGCGCCAGCATGGTCGTGATCTCGAAGAACGTCGCTGGGATACGGAGCTGCGCGCTCACATTAAAGATCTCGGCCAGCGTCTCGGTCACCTCGGCTTCCGAGATGAGCGTGCCGTTCACCTGGATGCGTTCTCGATAACACGACACGTGCGGCGACACGAACAACCCCGTCCGATACCCAGAGCGCTCCAGCGCCTTGGCGATCTTGAACGACACTGAGCCTTTCCCGTTCGTGCCGGCCACATGCACGATCTCGTACTTGGCCGCCGGTTCCCCGAACGCCGCGTGTAGCGCCTTCATGTTCTCCAGCCCCAGCTTGACGGCCGTGAACCGGTTCACCTGGTACAGTCGCTGCAGCAGGAACTCGTACGTCGTCGAATCCGCTGGCGCCTCCTCCATCAGCGCAGCGCCGTTGTCAGTCGCTGGCTGCGCCTGTGACGACAGCGAGTTCCAGCCACGGCGAGCGTGGAAGTCTGCGACGCCGACCGTGTGTCGTGGCAGGCGTCCGAATGGACGCCGTCGCAGCGCATAACGAAGGCTCATGGTGAAGAAGAAGCACGTGTGTCAATGGAGCCGTGGATGCGTCGACGGATGGAGAAGCTACGCGGCGGTGGACGCTGGTCGCTGTCGGCAGCCGCTGCTGTCCTGATGAGCCGCTTCGCCACGACGTCGGTCGCCGCTGCAGCAATTATGGCGCGTGGTGTGTGCCAATCCTCGTCAAGTGGGGCGTTCAGTGGGTCGCCCCATTACTGGACTGTCAAACAACGCTCTCGAACTGCAACCTGACCCCCCCCCATTTTGGGTCAGGTCACCTGGTCCAGGTGACCTGGGGGTACAGTACGCTGATTACGTCAAGGGTACCGTGTGGGATTTGCTGCATTTAACACCTCAATAATTCACATGGAGGAAGGAGAGCGATAAAGTGGATATTGTTGCTGGGACTCAGATTGCATCTTATCGGAGGTAGAATTCCACGAGGCTGTCGAAATGGTAGTGCTCGATGAGCTGGTACAGACGCGGCAGGTTCTGCTTGACGTTGAGGCCGCGGAACTTGCACCAGTCCACGTATAGGTCGGTGAGGATGCCCGCGAGGTAGTTGAGCGCCTTGGGGCTCACTTTGAACTCGGTCGTGATGCGCTCGGTCTGGTCGAGGATGTGGAGGTATTCGGGCGACATCCAGCTGCTGTGGTCGGTCTCGTGCATCTGGAGCTCTTTGATGCCCTCGATGAGCTTAACCTGCGATGCCAGTGCGTGCTTTGAGTCTAGCAGCGGACGCAGGAAGCCCAGCATCACAGGCACAGTTTCTCGCTTGATGTCCAGGTTGATATTGAGCGTCACCTTGCGGGACGTCGCTTCCTTCGTGATCACTTCCTTGAGAATGGCAATGACAGAGACGGATGGCGACGTGAACGAGGCCTCGCCTTTGTGATAGCGACAGACCAGTACGTTGCCGAGGAACGTGTTCTTGTAGTACATGGTGACGTCCTCGTCCTGGAGGCGACTGGGCACTTCGGGCAGACACATGGAGATCCATTCGTGCATCTGGATCAACGAGAAACTACCAGACAATTGCAACGCATTCATCGGTGCAGCAAGCTCGCTATCCGTCACATCGTTGACGCGATGATGCAACGACAGCGGCTTGACGTAGAACTTGATGCATTGGGCGCCTTTCGGATTGCTGTCGGCGATGACGGTAGCTTCGATGTCTCCGAACTGGCCTTCAATCGTTCGGATGCTGAATTCAAGGCGGTTGGTCGGCTCAAGACAACGATACGTGGCAAGGAAATGCGTGTTGTTTTGTGGATCACCGGGTGATTTGCTCACAATGGCCAGGTTGCGCTCGTTCTCCAGGAGGTCGATCGGTACGGCCGAGTGCAACACAATGGACTGGATGTTGACGGGGATTTCAATGGACACATCGTAGGCACCGAGGAGCGGATTGAGCGTAAACTTGTGGTTCACAACCAGATCATCTGCCACCGGCACGTATTCCTTCTCCTTGCTGCGTTGCAGGCGATCTCGTTCTTTTTGGACCTTATCCTCGAGCTGCGCGATCTCTTTGCGTAACTTGACGATACGTGTTTCACGATGCACCGTACCACGTGAGCGACCATACGAATCATCCTGATCTGGCTGGTCCAGAGGCTCGGTCGTGAAGCTCATGACACGACCCGAGAACGTGCACGCAACCACTTCCTCGTATCCGGGCGTCGAGATCACACCACCTTGCACACAGCGCACGCTGTCGGTGTTGATGTACTCAAACTGCTTGACGACTTCACCGGTTTGATCAAAGGAAAACACTTCAACACGTCCGTCATCGCGACCGACCAGCAACTCCGGATGGTCGTCCTTGTTCACGTCGTAACATGCGATCGAATTAATGCAAGAGGGCGACATCTCGGGACTGGAAGTCTTCCACCTGGTCTTGATTTTATCACCACTGAAACTGACCATCCCGATGCCGCCATTTGTAGTCGCATAAATCACCTGAGCTGGCTGGGCAGTGAACGATCCCTTGGGCTGAGGATTGAGTCGAGCCAGTGCCGAAATCGGTGCCGCGACTGATTTCTTGTGCACAACTGACGAGTCCTTAACCACGCGGATGTATCGGTCTTGACACCCCAACATAGCGTGGAAGTCCTGCTCGTGGTTGAGCGGGAAGACCAGCATGTCGTTGATCTTGTCGGGGCTCATGTAGAAGTTCTTGTCAGTGCTGCCTTCGTACTGGTTGTATACAAAGTCAGTCGCCGTCCACAGTTTGTTCTCGAACGCGTGGAGCTTGTTGATGGACTCAGCCAAGTTGCTCTGGAACTTGAAAAACTCTTTGCCCTTCTTGGTGAACCCGACGATGTTCTGGCCGAGCGACACAAACGCGCGGTCGTCCGTGCCTTTGCTCGTACCCATCTGAATGCAAGACACAGGATTGCCCAGCGCGTTGGTCTTGTACACGCTCTATCCACCAGCAGCAGCACCGCCACATCACAGATCGTCAGCGTATCAGACAGAGACACCCGGTTTTCCCCCACAACGCGAGATAATACCTGGGGCTCACCACGTTTCATCTGGAAGCTGGACACCACGCCATATTCATCTCCGATCACGAATTTTTGCTGCGTAATCACCACAAAGTCACCATCATCGCCGTCACAGAGTTCAAGTGGACGTCGCCCACTACCTTCTTCTTTTTCTTGCTGAGAGGCAACAGCCGCAACGAGTTGTGACTGGAGATCGGCCCAACTTTGAGCAACTCTGCCTGAGACAAAGGCAGTGCTGACATCGTTCTTGTCTTCTTGGCACTGAGCTGTCTTGCTTGGCTGTGCTGCTTGGGCGTCGACCTCTGCTTCCCAGTCGCGTCCTTCGTGCATCCATGCGCCCTTTCAAGATGTCGTCGACCTAGATCAGCGCTATCATAGGCTAAAATTCAGTTTAACTTTTGGCCAATGAAAGGAAGATTTGGCGTCGGTTCAAGATCGCAGCGCGCCCCTTGGTGGTCACCAACATCCACGGAATCCACGGACACGATTGAGTGCTGTTACAGCCACTGCCGTTGCTTGCCGTGTGAGACTGCTGTCGCATTCCTCCCCCTCCCTCTTCTTTCGCTCAGTTGTGCTTTTGCTCGCTTCGTCGCCTTCGCCGTTGTTCCACTTTTCTTTCTTTCTTCTCTCGATTATCATGAAGGTGTTCTCGCTCTTAGTTGCCTGCTTGGCCTCGTTGGCCGTCGCCAAGACCCCGCAGGATTACGAGAAGCAGTTCGAGGAATGGATGGCGCGCCACCACATGTCGTTCGATGACATTCGCGAGTATGCCAAGCGCCTCGAAGTGTTTATCGACAACGACCTGTTCATCGAGGAGCACAACCAACGCCTCGGCCGTAGCTTCACACTCGGCCACAACGAGTACTCGCACCTGACGTTCGACGAGTTCCAATCGATGAAGAAGGGCCTAAAGCTGCCAGCGGATTACGTCGAGAAGCGTCTGGCGCAGATCCCACAGACCAAGGTGAACGCCTCGAGCGCCCCCGACAGCATTGACTGGGTGACCAAGGGCGGTGTGACGCCCGTCAAGAACCAAGGACAGTGTGGGTAAGTGGGTTGTGCTGGCTTAGTTATTGCGTAGGACGCTCTGACAACCGGTGTGTAGATCCTGCTGGGCTTTCTCAACGACTGGGTCCGTGGAGGGTGCCGTCTTCGTCTCGTCTGGCAAGCTTGTAAGTTTGTCCGAGCAGGAGCTCGTTGATTGCGACGAGAACGGTGACCAAGGCTGCAATGGCGGTCTCATGGACCATGCGTTCCAGTGGATTGAGGAACAAGGTGGCTTGTGTAGCGAAGAAGACTACGCGTACAAGGCTGCTGCTGGCGTCTGCCGCTCGTGCAACGCTGTGGCCAAGGTCACGGGCTTCCAGGATGTCGATGCCAACGACGAGGGCGCGTTGAAGCTTGCCGTGGCGCAACAACCAGTGTCGGTGGCCATTGAAGCTGACCAGCGTGAGTTTCAGCTGTACAGGTCGGGCGTGTTTAACCTCACGTGCGGCACTGCGCTGGACCACGGCGTGTTGGTCGTGGGATACGGCGAGGACCATGGCAAGAAGTTCTGGAAGGTCAAGAACTCATGGGGCGAGACGTGGGGCGAGGAGGGATACATTCGTATTGCTCGTGATATTGGCACTCCAGCGGGCGAATGCGGCATTGCGTTGTCTGCTAGCTACCCGCATGCGACGTTGACGGATTACGTGAGCGACCCAGCGATCGAATTGCCAGAGGCGACCGAGTTGATCAACGAGCTGCCTACCATTGAGATGCAAGACCTGGACCAAGAGCTGCTGCTTGAGCAACTTGAAGAAATGGTTGGTGGCGCCGAAGACGTCATCGTTGTGCAGGAGATTGTGTACGTGGTGGAACCCGAGACAGAGATCATCCAGGATAACGAGATGGTCGAGGAGGAGCCACAGAGTGTGTACGCGTACTTCCCAGGTGGGTACTAAATGGACGCGGAGGTGCTAGGGGTTCGTATTGTGCGCGATCGTGGTTTTCACGAGCAAGTAGAACACGAGTGCCCAAGAATATGTAGTATACGATCTGTGTGGGATGCATAACGAAATTTCGAATTAATACAAACAAGCCTCGAATCCCCGAGCTTTCTTACTGCCTACCTTGGCAATCACCTGTGGTTCTGTCAATATGGTGCTGGATGAAGTACGCAACGTGCTCGAGATGAATTAAACGACGGAATCGAAATCAAAACTCTTGCCGTGACTCGAACGACTCAGTCCCTGAGGAGATGGTGGTGGTTCCAGGCTGATGTTCTCGGCTTCTGTAGACACAAGTGCACTCTCCGCTTCACATGTGACCGCTGATGTAGAGATTGGTTCGTGTTGAGCTGTGGCAGTCGTCGATACGGGCACTGTCGAGTGAACAGGCGAAGCCGGAGCGTCAGCCCCAAAGAAGCTTGTGCATCTGTTTGGGGGCGGTGACGGCGGAGCCGCAGGAGATGTCATCGTCGCAACTTTCTTGAGCGCCGATACCAGCTCCATTAGCTGCGTTTGTTTCTCGTCTGCGCGTCGCTGATGATCACGGATTTCCTGTTGCGCGCTCACCAATGTGTCAATCGTCGCCTCCATACGCTCCAGCTTGGCGGTGGCATCTCGGTCGTAGACACTTGCACCGACCGAACACGAACGGCATCGACCACGTACTTTCGTTCCCTTGCTATGCGAGGTCTCGTCCAAACTCTTCAGCGATCCCATCCTGCTAATTCGTGGTCGTTGATGTCCTGTAATCGGTGTGCTCGCGACTAGTTCGCGTTCTTTCAACTCATCAGACTTGACGAATGGCAACGACGAGTGCGCATTATCTAGGCGATCAGTAGCTTCTTCCACTACTTTCTCAAGTGCCAGGGCACGGTGACTTGGAAGGAAGCACACGTCCTTCTTAGCCATCCGCATCGCCAAGTAAAGTTCAAGCCCGTTGTACTCGGTGATCGGCTTCTTGCGGATATGGACGAACATGTACAGGTAGTGCCACATGTTGTGCTCCGTGTAGATGTGCTCGTGAAAGCCTCGCTTGGTTGATCGGTCGAACGTGTACGCGTCGATGGAGCAAATGAAGCATCGGTTCTGCATGTCCATCAACTTTTCCTTGTCTGCAGTTCGCAAGGAAGCGAATGTGTCGATGATTACACCGAAGACGATGTTGAGTAGCATGATGATGAGGATTGTGTTGTACATCAAATCGAACGCCAGACGTCCGTACGAAGCCAGCGATTCGCCAAGTTCGTGCTGCTTGAGGTACCCACCCAGACCTCCATTGCTCTTGAACCCCTGGTCCAAGCTGACCAAGAAACACTGAAACAATCGCTGGCACTGGTATGGCGCCTCACCAGCTATCTGCGCGTTGGTGAGGTCCGTTGATGGCGTGTAGTCAGCTCGGAAGTACGAAAACCCGATGATCGCAAACACGTAAACGATCGCAAGGTAGAGCAACACCGTCAACCCAAGTACTTTCGCTGGGCGTACAATCGATCGGAGGACGTTGTGCAGCTCTTGGTAGCGGTTGACAACATCAAGGAGGTGGAAGGCAAAGTAAAGCTTGTTGACGTACGAGCCCCAAATGGCGACTCCGATTTGCCACAGGTAATAGGCCACGCGCGGGTTCTTCACCAAGAAAAACGTAGATATAGAGATAATCTTGATCGCGTAGAACGTATTTGTTGTGGACTGGCGTTTCTCCAGCGCGTGGTGGTTGTTGCTGTGTTCCTTGGGCAAATGACCTGTCTCGGAATCGATTGCGGACTCGCTCTTGTGCCCAAACGTAACCGCTGCTCGAACCCGCTCAAAGAAGCTCCGCCGATTGGTCCGCGCCGTATGGTGATCTGTTGAGTGATCCAATTCTTGCGACAAATGCTTCCGTGACAGTCGTGGGAAGAAGAAGTAATTATATTCTTCTTCGCGTTCTCGAAGCGATCGTAGCAAGAGTTCAGTGTCTTGAAAGGACTCTTTGTCGTCGATATCTTGCAGGCGGCGATGGACACTCGCAGTTTCTTTTGAACGCCGCTCCATTTCGGACTGATTGCGTCGCTTCCACCCTTTCTTTATGTGCAAGGGAGCCGAGTTGATGAGGTAGCAAACCAAAATCAGCGTGCAAAATACAACCTGGAAGGACCCCGCAACCGTCAAAGCCACATCAATCGCCTGCGACCGATCATATGGTCCTTCGGCGTTGGGAAAGACGCTGGCCATGAGCTGCGTAGCTGGGTAAGGATCTTCATTGATCCCATCTACGCGATAAAACAACAAGACCACCAGATTGATTGCCAGCGCCAGCAGAAATGACAGCCGCTTGAGCAGGTCCGCTTGCTTGGCAATCTTGGAAATGTACGGATGGCGCCTCAGTCGACTTTGATGCACCATTTCATCCACTAGCTTGTCGGAGCGAGAATAAAAGTCATGAAGCTTATTGGCGCCCCGGGACACTTGCCACACGAGCTTGCGCTTTGACTGATCGGTGAGACAGAAGCAGATCGGATGCAGCGGGAAGTAAAAAGGAATCAACGCACCGTCCTCTTTGGACAACAAGACGCCAGCAGAGGTCCCGCCTTCGCCACTGCCGACCTCCAATCCACCATTGGCCAGCCCAACCGATGTTGCTGCAGCATGCGAAGTTGGGATTCGCTGATGGCTCCATACAATCTCGACTCTGGCGCATTTCGATTGGAAAAACAAGTACGCTTCTTTGTAGTCGGGAATGAGCCCATTTGTGAATGCCACGTACATTAGTGAATCGGATGGAGACATCACTTGCGACGACGTCCCAAGACCCGACTGCTCTGAATGCTTCGAAGTCGGTATCCAACTAGCTGAGGTTGGGTGACGGTCAGCAAGTTGCTGCAGAAGGATGTAGATGTTGAATCCCATCATCAGATACGAGTCTTTGCTGCATTTGACGTTGCCCGCGTATCTTCCTTTGTACTCGGTCAAGAAATAGCCGTACACATCTACCAGATTTTTCTTCAGAGAATCGAAATTCAGCTCCTGCACCAGTTGAGCATGGATCACACGATCACTTCGACCTTCGAGAAGACTGAGTAGCGTGATTACAATTGATCCACGTAGCTGTCTGACAAGAGAAATCGCTGGAGTATTGGTTTGGTCGAACGAATGCATCATGAGGGCATTTACAGCGCTGATGAACTTGTAGTTGGCAACTGTTTCTTGCGCTTCAACGCAGGGTCCTTGACAAAACTCCGTGATTGTTTCAAACAGCTGAATGATCAGCCCGATGTTGATGTCAGTAAGTGCCAAGTACGTGTCCAACAAAAACGATGTCGTACACTCCACAATATTCACTGGTATTTTGGCTTGTGGCTGATGGATCAAATGGCGCTGCGCATTCAGATAGTGCCCTTCGCATAACAACTGCAGGAATCGAAACAAGTACGTGACCGTGGATCCAAGTCGTTTGATGGAGTCCTTGTCGACAAAATCGACGGCAGGAGCATGCCCTGGGTCCTGATTGCCCTGCCCAGCACGAATTCTGTGGTGGATGTTTCGATCTTCGAAGCGACGTCCTGCAACTCCAGCTTGGTGTTCTCCGTTTGCCCCAAGGATGCGTTCATTGTGTCCAGTCCTGATTAGTTTACAGGCTCGCTCAATCCATCCTTGAATTTTTTCAAAGAACGCCACATTCTCGGATTCAATCCAGTACCCATAGAAGCTCTCTTGGACTTCTGCATTCATCCCATCGAGGAGCGCCACACCCAGTTCGATGCTGCGCGCAAACAAGGCATCATCATCGCGACTTGAAATGAGCTGAACGACCAGGCGAGTCACTCCCAAATGATTTAGCTTGATTTGTATCTTGTGCATACGTTTGGAGTCTTCAACGGCATAAATCGTGCGGATAAATACATCAAGCAGGATCAAATTCATTTTGACGTAATTGGATTCTTGGAAAGCCTCAACGTGCGCAACCAGCTTGGCCACGACTTGGTCAAACGTCAGTCGAATGTTGCATATATGCATCTGTGGCTCGTACTCATCCTGCAACGTGGCCTCCACCGACAAAATGCTTTGCACCATCTCATTCAGTTCATCACGCACTGCCTGGTGTACTCGGGGATGCGTACGAAGCCAAGTGAGGAAGTGATCGAGTTCACTGATTGTTGGATCACCGTGCACCACCCACGTCCCTCCAGTAACTGCGGACGCCATACCGATCGCTGGAGCCTCCGTAGGACTGAAGAATGGACTGATATTCGCGTAGCGAGGAAGAACTGGAGACGATGGTGAAGCATTTGCCAGAGGAGTAAGCTGCTCGTTCATGGGAGATTTCCTACCAAACGGATTCAAACGGCTGAAATATTCGATTGGAAAACGACTCATCAACGAGTGGAAAGGAGATCGATTCTCGTGACTTGCACGAGGAGGTGAGCCATTAATTAGTTGATGCGCTTTGACCAACGAATCTCGAGGTCGATCTCCTCGTGGCCGTGGTCCAATGACAATCGGTTGAATGGTGCGAAGGGCATCAGACAGACCCGTCCTGTTGACTGCAGTGTTGAGATCTGTGAGATCCTCTAGAGTCGTGCTGCTGTGTTCTGTGAACGAAATGGTCGTGCTCTGATTAAGTGAGTCGTTCTTTTTGTCGGTCGTATGTGTCGTTTCTGGTGGCTGCGTGGCCACAACCTTTGGTGGCTCTGGAATTGCGAGGTTACGCTCAATTGCAGGCTGAGTTGGCTTTCTGCGGATCGTCTTAATCGGGGCTTCCAAGTCGTGAGCCAACAGTTCATGACACGCGTCCAATGTATCGCGTTCGATCGGGCAAGACGAAAAGTCAACGCGATCGTCGCGAGTCAAACCTACGAGCCAAGCTTTTTCCATCGATACTGGAGTCTCCTCCAACTCGAGCAGATCCGTGCTGAACATCTTGTCAATGTAATACATCAAGTCTTCAACCAATGTCATGACACTGTCTTCCAACTGCCAGTTCTTCACAGGTGACACGGCAAACAGCATGGAGAGACATTGTTGGAGGCGATAAATGCATTGCTGTGCTTCATCGTTGGTTTCTATCACAATCGGAAATTGGTGGACAAACGCAACCACCGCTGGAATCACCGCGTATAGAATCATGTTGAGCGTCGGTGATTCGAGTGGTGTTTTCGCTTTCTGCAACCCAAGCGATGCGACGTGCTTCTTTTTCTTGTGCAGCGATAGTCGCATCTTTCGATTGTAGTCCTCGACATGTATCTCCCGAAGGTATCGACCCACACTTGTTTCGCAAACAAATGCAATATGAATGAGAATCTGGACAAGAACGTCTTCTTTCGGTGTCTCTAGTTCGTCTGCAACCAGATAGACTTGATGAAGGAATCGTAGAAGTGAGAATCGCAGTCCTTCGGTACAATCGGGATGCGCGATCAACTCCAACACGTTCGCAATAGGAACGATTTGCTGGCAGATCTCTTGAACTCGGGTATTTTTCCCCATCGCACAAGCGGCGAACAAGTGAAGCAGTCGACAGTGGTATTCGAGGGATTTCGTGTCTTCGGTGTACTCCTTTTCTTCCACGTAAGACTTCTCGGTTGACAGTGAAGTGAGATAGTCATTGGTCACGCTGCTATCGTCGTCCGAGTCGAATTGGTGTTCTCGATGATCGTATTCTTGGAAATGATGGTTGTGAGTATCAACGCCTTCGACTAGGTCATCAAAAATTGCTTCGTCGGAAGGTTCAACAATCACATGCAATTCACCGGCCATCACTTTGGCGTGACGCTGCAAGAGTTTGCCAAACAAGCTAATCGTAGTGTTTGAGTCATCAAAATACTGCAGCACCGAAGCATTTTCCAGTGACTTGATGAGCTGGAAGAGCACCAGCAGTTGATTTTCGAGGATTGGCATTTCATTGCACAGTACGAGGCTTTCCAGAGACAGCAAATATCTTGGATCAGGACCATCAATTGCCAGTCTAGCCACGATGGTATTGATCATTTCCGTTGGGATGGATTTCTGGAGCTGCAAGTTCCCACAGTAGATACTGGCCAATAGTTGCTGCGCTACTTCCATGTCTCCCACATACTGAGCGATCATGAGGCCGTGCGGCGCAAGTAAAAACTGGTTTTCGACATCATCTCCGCAAAAAGCACACAGAAATTGCATCCCGTGCAAAAAGACGTCATGAATTTGATCACGTTGGCGGTACAGCAACATTTTCCGCATTCTTGAATTCGGTGACTGCGGGCTCGACGGAGCCATCAGCAAATTCAACGCACTTCTGTTTGGAAAATGCGCCTCGTAAAAGTGCGCACCATCATGCATCATGTTCAGCACATATTGGGCGGCTTTGAGGTTTCGTAACAGCCGACGTGCTTCAGACTCCATCGCGATTGAATCCTGCTCGTTGGACGAAGCACGTGATGATCGCCGACTCTTTGGCTTCGACATTCTCCACTTAAACATTGATAAGATGTCGTGAGAGCTTGAGAATTGACTCACGCGACCATGAGAGCATGGGAGTTTGTACCGATTCCGAAGGTGCATCAACTTGCGATTGGGCGGTTTCTTCTCGATGGCGAAACGCGGAGCATACAAGCCATCCAAAACGCTTTCAGATGCGTCGTCTAAAATCATGGCGAAGTCGGATGATGATTGTTGGCCGGCAGCAAACGTCGCTCTTCGCTGGCGGTCTCGTTGAAGCGAATCTTTGTTCGTGACTACCTCCATCAACGTCTTCAACAGTGCGCATGCGGTATCAGCTTTCTCGAAGTCAGACTTGGATGTGAGATCCATCCATACTTCAGTTGTTTCTGACAAACGACGCAAATTGTCCACATCGTCTTTCAACTTGTTGTGAATCGTGATGGTTTCATCTGAAATTAGGAGTTGCACGCTCTGCATTGCTTTCAGAAGGTTGTCGTGCTGATTGTACTGCTGGAGCAGCAACTCCAAAGCCTTGGACACCAGTGGTGGGTACTCGTACATCAACATTTGCATCAGTACAGTGTTAACGTTCTTCTGGGCAAGTTGATTGAGTGAGAATTTGCACTCTAGAGCCTTGCGCTCAAACATGTACCATTCGAGAGGAGACGTTCTCATCGTGACATTGAATGGCGTGGGCTCCCTGCCGCACTCGAAATTGTTTTGGGAAATAACGCTCTCCAGAAATCCAACAACCGCACCATCTCCTTCTTTCCGACCTGGTGACTCCCTTTGACCGCGTTGTCGCGCCTTGAAGGACGCTAATAAGACAGAGATCTGATAGTCAAGTCTCATACTGTCAATATGCTGGAAAATACCACAGATCTTGTCTTTGATCTCCATGACAACACGCGAGTACTCATTCATTTGGTGTCTCGAAGTGTCGACTGAAGGATGATTTTGAGCACTCAGGCCACTGGATGGAGAGAAGTTTGCTTCACGATGACGTATGTCGTTGTTTGACTGCTGTTTCCGTGGAGAAGATGGCTCGCCCCGGCGAGGCATAACCGCGGCAGACTGACTAGTAATGCTTGCCCTTGATGCGTGCTTGGCGTGGTTCGTTCGGTTGGCAACAGCTCGAAGGTATGGAGCAGCTTCTTTGGCTTTCTGCTGCTTGCCTTGGACATTTATCATCGAAGTAAACGCTTCTTGCTCCGTTCTCGTGGGCGCCATTGATGGATAACGGAAATGGTTTATTGTGGTCGCAGACCCTCTCTGAAAAGATCGCCACACCGAAGAATTTCCACTGTACTGGCGCGCCAGTACACGACTTTGATCGACAGCGTTGCAACTAGTACGTCGGACACCATCTAAAAGCGCAGAACTGCGATGCTGCAGTGTTGATGATGGGGCTTGATCGCTCAAACTTTCTTCATCCGGTTCGATCGGCAACTCTGATAGCTTGGATGAGTGATGAATTGGGGACAAAAAGGTGGAAAAGAGGGTTCGACGACCATCCGTGACCGACGAGCCCCGATCTCTGGTCGTCGGTATGTCTTGCTTACCTCTGGAACTTTGCCTCTGGTGTTTAGCTTTGCCCACGTCCTCATAATGTCGTGGCTGTGGGATTGCGTTGGGTCGCCGAACCAAATCGGTTCTCTCGTCAAGAATGGCAACCAGCCGTCGAACTAGCGGCGATAGTTCGCTTTCACTTGAATACATTCCAAACTCAACCATCTTCTTGCATCCACGCAATATCGATAAGGTGAGTTCATTTGTCGGTGTTTCTTCAATCACAATGGTCCCGTTGAGCTTCTCGAAGTAAGAAGAATAGAAATCCTTCATCATGCTGAAGAAATGGAGATCTTCCTGGGAGTATCCTCTCCCAGAAAATGCTGCCAAAACTTCACTTGATTTTTCTCCAACTTCCGTCCAGATTCGCGTGTAGTTTGGACAGGTCACTGCTTTTTGAGGTTCGCAATCGATGTAGGCCACGCGAATTAAATCCATGAGAACCGCCCGAAGTGAGCGAGACATACACGGATCCATGACGGACTTGAGCAAGTTTTCTCTCGGAAAAGTCTTCTGCACGTACTCGATACTCACGTAGTTGCGATCTAGGCAGAGAGAGACGTACAACTGCAGCAAACCGTAGCAGTATTGACCAAGCGTGCGATGCTTGCCATGAAGATAGTAGTTTTCGTAAAACTTTGCCAACGACATCCAATTGCCTGGTTGATCGAACCCAGAGCCATCGAACAACTTCTCCATGCTAGACCCCTCGGATCCAGCCGAGATGCCTTTAGAGGGGAGTAGCAGAGCGAATCCCTCTTCACACGCTTGAATCGGCACAATCACACAATCACGGTATCCGTTCTCAGGGTTAAAGAGAAGCTCACAGATAGCTTCTTGGGTTTTGGGAACACCTCGGCCGCGTGAAGTACACAATGCCACCAAGAACTGCATGTATCTAATGGACTTGCCTTGAGTCTTGATCAGTTCGAAGAAATTGCGAATGATGCTGGTGTACGCTGTAATAGACTCCACAAGATTTCGGTTTTCGCGCAAGAGGTACGACAGCGGCAGTGAAGTTTGAAATCCATTTCCAAGAAGCTCCATGAGAGTCGGCATAGCATATTTCACCATATAGAGCTCGTTCGCACGATTCCCATAGAAGATGTGGACCAAGAGGGTGTTGATCGCTGGCAAAATCCGGTTCAAACTTTTCATGGCAGCAGCGTGAAGTTCTTGTTTCGTGTGGGCGGCACCAGAACCACCTCGCGCATCGACGGATCGGTCACGCTCGTTCGTGTTGTGAACCGAGTTATCCCTACTCACGTAGGACGCATTTCGTGTCTTTCTCTCGGTGTGCGTTGTCGTTCGGTCGCGTGTTGGTGAAGAGGACGCCGTTGTAGATCTTTCTTCTTCATGTTCATCGTCGGAATCATTCAGGTGGCTTCCAAACTGGATAAATGATGGATTGTAGGATGCCACACGCTCAACAGCGAACGGTCCTCCGTATCGCTGAAATGGGGCCTTGATCATTTCCATCAACAGGTCAATGTACAGATGTACACGGAACATGTTTTGCCGAAACTTGAGCATAGAATCCGACAACTTTGCACTCTCCGCACAATAGGAAATCAAATCCCGAACGGCTTGCTCGATGTTCCGAAACAATGCGAGCGTCTCTTCTCTCTCGAAGTGGTTGGCTGATTCGTCATGGGGCGCGTGTGAATGTATCGGCATCGTTCGAAAGTGTGTTACAAATTGACGCAATATGCGCTTGTACGACAACAGCAGTAGTGTGTCATCAATCTCAGACTGAGGCACAGATACGACTTTAAAAGCATCCTCATCTCGAGCACCGGGTAAAGAAACGACACTGAACGAAGACACAGTGTGGTCGCTGGACAATGGCTTCGAAGAAATCCGAATATCTGTCATGCTCGATGCATGCGTCTCTGGTGAATGAAGAAATCCTTTGCTCTTCAGATGATACACCAGGACGACATCAGCATTTTCAATCTGCGATCTAAATAGCTAATTAGCTTCCGAAATATTGAGTGCGCCAGCGACTCGGAACGTACTGCTCATCGGTGACCGCTGTTGGCATGAATCGAAGTGCTTGGGGATCGTCTCGTGCTAACACTGGGGCATAAGATGTGGCTGCCTGGCGTAAAGCATTTGCTGATCTGGCACTGGTTGCGGGCGATACCAGGGTAGATGAAACACTCAAATACTTTCCTGACAAAAGATGGCGAAGCGTGACAGTATCACTCCACTTGATAACTCCTCCTTCATAGAAGCTTGTCCGTTCGAGCTCCCACAATGTGTCAGCCGACAGCACTCTCTCTGCTCCTTCATCCAAATCCTTATCGTTCGTATCGCTAAATTGAAGCGTGATTGGATCCGCTCCGCTGCTGTTGGCCATGTTGTACTGCAGCCATGAATTGGATTCGAGATGCAGCAACCGGACACACGATCCCCCTCGAAGGCCTTCAAGGTTGATCCCTTCGAGTAGATCATCAATTGCCGACATGTGATCATCCTCCATTCTGTCGTACAAAAGCACTCGCCAAGCTGACGAGTGCGCACTGGAGCCAACCACAGCCAGAGCGTTTCCGTCACCAAATGACCTGTTAGATACATACAAGCTGAATGGTTGCACTTCGTTCCCTGTCGACAGCACCAGCTGAAGAAACTACCCTTAGCTGAATTCCAGCATTATTTGTGTGATTGCAATTCATCGCACCTGATCTGTGAGTTGCACTGGCGCGCCCTTCGTCCGAAGTTTAAATCGAGGCAGCCCGGCGAAGTGCGCACGAGGCGAACCTGCTTCCAGGCAAACCTACAACCGTCCCGGTTATTACCATTGACCGCTACACCGCAAAATTTCGTAAGACCACCTACTTGGATGTACTCTGCTCCACGGAAAGGGATCGAAAAGGTATCCACAGCAAGAAACCGTCCGCTTTTCACATGACGCAGCTGGATGATCTGTTCGAGCGACCAAAAGCAATCAGTAACCTAAAACGCTGTCAACAGACCATCAACAACATAACACCAACCTGGCCATATTTGACTTGTTGCCCTCGGAGTTTTTTGTACATCACTGCATTCAATCTCATTTCTGCATCGCGTTTGAACTTTAGGTCCGCGAGTGAGTGGCGCATTCTCCCGTGAATCGGGGACGAATTTCCATTGGCATTGGTATTGCTTGTTTCGTCAATCAGATCGTTTAATGCAATGGTTGCATCGTACGTCATGCGAGGAACAATTTCGAACAGACAATCTCGGAATGGACACGCCAGCAGTCGCATTCCTCCTTCTTCCATCGCTTTCTTTTCACCTTTTCCTCCCAGCCCAAGCTTACAGCTGTACGACTGTCCGTCAACAGCAGTATTCCGCAGTTTCTCCAGCCGCACTTCGCGCGATGCAAATCCTTCTGCAGCCACAAGACCATTCCGATCGTCGCACGCAAGCGACACAACCATGCCATACTCAAGAAATGGCGTCCCGTACAGCTGCGGGTTGGTTCGACTATCCGTCGCAAACGTCGTCACCGGGTGCGAGTTGTGAGCCGTGTGAGGTTGCTTCTTAGACGTGAAGATCGCCAGCGGCGACATGATCTGCGGCGGCGGGGCGTTCTGCACGTCCGACGCGTTCACATCAATGTGCAACTTGCCCTTGAACTGCGTCTTGGGCATGCGCAGCGACGACGCCTTGGCATTGTTCTTGAGCATCAACATCGGCCGCTTGGTCGCAGCAGCAGCAGCAGCAGTTGTCGCTACATTCGGCGCTGCTGTATCCTCGGTCGACGGTGGCGCGCCCTGTGGTTCCATGGCGCCTTCACCGACAACCTGTGCGGAGCCAGGCGACAATCACACACCAACACAGCTGCCGGTGCTTCGACCGAGTACACGAGTAGTCGATAGCGACACCCACTAAGCGTTGCGCTGCGTTGCGTGCCCGCGCACAATGCAGTGGCGCTGATGGCAGCAGCGATGGCGACGGCGTTGTCCTCGGAATACGCACTGTCGGCGTCGTGCGCCATCCCGCGCGACGGCGTGCGGGGTGAAACCGATGACTTCAACTGCAAGTCCGCGCCGAGCTCCCTTTACAAGAGCAGTCGCGAATGCGCGGCAAAACATGCCACGTTCTTCCTCTACAGGAACCGTTGACACGGAAGATGTCAGTTTGATGGAATCGTAAGAATCCTATTCACTAACTCGTCGTTTTGATATCAATTGAGTTATTGGATTGGGGGGAAATAAACCTATCTCCTAATAATCGAGAATGCTCTACAAACCACAGCTGCAGCTCCTCGTCATGGTGCCGCACGTCAGGTGGCGTGCGGGGGGTGGCCAGCGCTGTGGATATTCTCGACTAGCTAGCAGGACCTCTTGCAAAGCTCCTCAAAACGATGATACTCCAACTTGTACGCAAATTTTGAACCACACACTTGACCGATGCACGTAGCTTGGTTGCCGTGGATCTTCCGGAATGGCGATGAAGAGAGCGAAGATCACTTCAAGGGAAGACAGGGGGAAGATGTCGAGATGCCCGTGCTCTCGATCGGTTCATAATGACGAAGTGGTGCGGTTAGAAGCCGAAAGCGCTCGCACTTTGGTTGCCTTTTCCCACATCGTCCAAGAACTCCAAGATCACTGGGAGGAGACCGCTGTTGTCCATGTTCGGCCGGTTTGGCGGTCCCCGAAGATATTCTTTGAAGTGGTTAAGGCATTGCTTCGCAAACTCTTCGTCTTGCGATCGAATTTGACCAAAGACATCAGAAAACGATGGGAAAGTCGACATGATCAGCTGCATTTCTCCTACTTCTGGGTCGTCGCCTTCCACAATTTCAAGCATGCTTGAAATGAATTCTCCGGCGCAACGCTCCAAGCCTGCAATCACAAAAACTTTGTCAACAGCTATCCTGTAACTACAGTCAGGATTTTGTCTTACCAAGTAAGCCGTCACGGGACACTTTTTTCTCCTCGAATTCACGCTTGTTTTGCTTCGCTTCCCACACACTTCGAAAGTCGAGTTTGGCGCGTTGAATCTACAATGATGCATCAGCTCGTTTAGAACGCCTGTGTTTCCAGCATTCATATATTCAATGACCAACCCCAGCGTCCATTTGACGGAGATCCTCGTCAGAGAACGGGATGCGCGTTTCTGGCTCGGAGAAGTCACCCGTGGACAAGATGTATTGCACCAGCGTGTCGACGTTGTACAACACGATGGATCCATTCGTGCGCACGAATTTGAACTGCCAGCCCACAAGACGTGGTCAGCACCACGATCCGTGAGGCTTTGTCGCCTCGCAACGCGCTTACCGTGTGCGGTCCCAATTCCGTGAGCATGATTGGATCCAACGTGTTGGTCGTAACCTCGGGCGCCTTGCCTTTCTTCTTGCGCGGCATCTCGCCATCTTCCGCCTTGCGCTTTCTTTCCGACAACCGTGCGCTCGTTCGCACGGCTTTTGCCAGAGACTGCGAGCGACTCTTACCCGCCGTCTCTGACGCTCTCAAGCTGTCAAGCTTGGTCCCAGTTGTCGTCCCATTCGTGCTGGTCGCTGACGTTGACATTGACGCTGATGCTGCTGGCGCTGGTGCTGGAGCTGGCACGGGCGGTGCGCCGCCTTCCTTGCGAAGCAACAGCGCGTGCAAATCGGACTTGGCTAAGTGCATGTAGTACTTGAGCCCGCGGTCAGCGGCAACAGCACGCAGCTCGCACATGGACGGAGACGACCGTGTCTCCATGGCACACGCGGTGGTGGTCGTGGTGGCGGTGGTGGCGGCAATGATGCTTGGTGGTGACGTGGGCAGGGGGTGCGCGCTTGCTTGCGGGCGCCGTACCAATGAAGTGGAAATGGGGAGAAGCGGCACCCCAAAACCCGAGCCATGGCCAGAGCTTGTACCCGATACCCGATACCCGATACCCGCAGCAGTCCTGCAGTCCAATACCCGCCTGCGGCGACGACCGCGGCCAGCAAAGGCAAAGGCAATCACAGTCAGCGCCGCCTGCGAGTCACCGCCCACGAGTGTCGCTTGGGGGAGAACCTGCGGACCCGCAACGGCCTGGATGGCCCAGATACCAGACCCACCCACCCACCCACCCACCCACCTACCCGGTACTGTACGTACCGGCGGACCGGCCCGAGTCGGGTGGATTGCTGGGAACGGGTTGAGATGACAAGGAACCCGACCCGTGGGTTCGTGAGTGAGTTGCAACATATGTGCGTGCTGCCATGCGAGAAAAGTGTCGTCCGTGGCGACAGCTGGCATTCTTTCCGACATGGACGGACACAGAACACGTGTGGGTTTGCCATGCTGAAGCAGTCCAATGATAAGACTGCTTCGGATTGGACTCCAATCCGTCCAAAACAGCTGATGTAGTAGACACAGCTGGGAGAACAATTCCTGCGTCGCTGGGGCACGCTGCAACTTCAAGGCCGAAACATGAGTTACAGAATGATGGTCGAAGTTACCCTAAGGCAGCGGACTGTACCGATATCCTTGGTGTAAGTACGATTCTTAGCTGTGTTGCCGTGTGTGCGGTGAAGGGGATGCGAATGTGGAGGAGCTGCAGCAAAATATCGTGAGCACCGAGCAGCACACTGTTCCCCCACGGTTGTTGAAGCTGAACTTGGCGCGGAAGAAGGAAGGCAAGAATGATGTGTGGCTGGCGGACAACGCCAACTTGGATGCTCTATTGCAGGGAGATGTTGGCGCTGCGCATAAGAAGATGCGTCCGTCTTGGAAGCTCAACAAGAAGGAGCTGTTTGGACCGAGTTTCACGCTAGGCGATGAAGAGATTCATGTGCTGGTGGAACGCCCAGTGTTGTCGGAAGCTGAGCTGTCTCAAGATCGTCAGCTCGTTGTCGGCGGTGTGCATGTCCCTATTACACAAAGTATGTCGTTAAATTCGCCAGCACTGGTCGCGTTTTGGCAAGCATTTTTGAACGATCGTACCGAGGTCAAAGCTGACGCATTGGTCAAACCACCCAAAGGCACATATATTCTTGGTGATTCGACACTCGGCTCTCGTATCTACATTCTTCATTGCTACCCTGCGCTTTGGAAACTTTGTCTCGAGAGGATCCACGATGAAGAGACGAACACACCGCATCTAGTGATCCTCGGCAACCCAGGAATTGGCAAGGCGTTCTTCGGCTTTGTGATCTTGCTTCTACTTGCGCGTGCTGGTGCGACGGTGGTATATGAGAGTGCTGGTCTCAAGCAGCGCTACCTTCTGACGGAGAAGATTGTGGCTGAAGGTTTACCAAACGATTTTGTCCAAATTCTCAAAAACCCGGCAACGTGGATGCCGTCAAGCCTGCATATTACCCAGCGGAGACGATTCTATTGGCATCGCCGCGTCGCTCCATCTAGTACGAGTTTAAAAAGACCAATTGTCAATCCTGCTACATGCCAGTGTGGTCCTTGGAGGAAATTCTAACATGTCGCGAGATGATGTACTCAGATCAACCAGTGGCCGTCGTGCAGGATTGCTTTCGTCGATGCGGTGGAATCGCACGCTATGTCTTGAGATTTGCACAAGTTGGGAAGCAGCAGGTGTTGCTTGAAAAAGTGATCGCCATTGTTGATCTCGAACGACGCCCAAGTGTCTTATCGATTGCTGCATTATCGTGTCAACGAAGCTTTTAATTGTGAGTACTTGTTTTTGCGTCGCAATATGTTCAGCAAGACGTCTACAAGCGTTTGTACAACAAGGATAAGCGGAAACTGCTTGAGTTTATTGCTGTTGTGGACGGAGTTGGTGCCTTGCTATGCTTCGCGGTCACTTTTTCAAAGGGCATGTGCATTCTGTGCTGCCGCTTGGTGGAACGTTCCAAGCTCGGCGTCTGGTCGAGAACAACAAGTCTGACGGTAATATCCACATCGAGGTTGCATGGTATGCGGGGAAGACGAGGACACTGACAATTGCATGGATGCAGATGATGACGAGGCAATTGATGATGAAACCGTTTCTTTTCCGAGATCCGAGAATGTCGTCATTTTCAATCATGGCAGTGAAGTGGTCGCTGCCTCAAATACGATCTACCTCCAACCAGAAGAATTACCAGTCGGTCGATGCAATCAATAAGCCGGATATCTTGTTTCACGTGACTGGTGCCCACAAACATCGTTGCGAGCAGAGAGGCCTCTATGATGTTTTGAAGCTTTTGGGAAATCCTACAGAGCCGCGGCTATATTTCGTGCTTCCACCAGACAGATTCACCGATTTCAAGTATCAAGGATAAGGACTCGGAAGACAAGACGATGACGACGCCAAGCTATGTGAACGTGCGCAAGATCCAGTAGTTTGCACTGGAACTCAAACTTGCGCTGGAGTAAGAGACTGTTGACTTGGTCCGATTGGGATGGGATTAATACACGTTGTGTTGACGACAGGATGCCGCATTGCCTGGGTCCGTGAGCATTGCATTCTCTGCAGTTGTCGCAGTCAACTCGCGAATCAGGGTGAACGGCCACTTGAAGCCTGATATTGTTCCATTCGTCCATCGCTTGAGTGACGACAAAAACGAATCATGATCGTGTTGATGATGATGATGACAAGAGGGGCACAGAAAATTTCTGGGGGGTCGGATTCGCCGGACATTAAATGTCCGGCGAAAATGTCCGGCGAATCCGACTCCCCCCCTCTCTGCTATCGTGTCAGACACACGACGAATGAGCAGTTTTGATGCCAAATTGAAAAGTGAATGGCATTGAGCATCGGGAAAACCGGGGCGAACACTCCCTGGTGAAATACCCAAGCATATTTAATTTAATCTACACTACCTGGCCCATGTTCTCTGCGATTTGGTCTCACGCTATTGGTACGACGGTTAGCCCTTGTGCAGGTCTTAGCACAACAGCCCCACCTAACCGGAAGTCTGGGCGTGAAGTTGACCTTCGCCGCTTGGAAGTACGCCGAGTTTTTTGCGGAGACGTTCAAAGTCGGCCTTTGGTTTCGCTTTAGTTAGCGTGCCAGCGATATTAGCCTTGGTGTTAACATAGGCCGCATGAATCGCACGTCGTTGTACGGCTTTGCGCACATAGTGATATCTCACATCAATATGCTTTGTTCTCTGATGGAATTCAGGATTCAACATCAGTTTAATGCAGCTTTGATTATCTTGATAGACAATCATTGGACTCTTTGTTTTGAGCCGCATTTCATTCAGCATGTGCTGTAGAAACATTAGCTCTTGTACTAATGTCGTGACTGCCATGTACTCAGCTTCCGTAGTGGACAGTGCTACTGTTGGTTCCAGTTTGCTGGACCATGAGATTCGACTGCCCCACATAAACGTGATGTAACCCCGGACAGAGCGACGATCATCCAACGAGTTGGCATAATCTGCATCGGAATAGCCATAGAGTTCGAGTTGAATATCTTGCTGGTTTCTTGCGTGCTCATAGCCGCCAAGTACCAAGCCATAGTTCATCGTGCCTTTGAGATAGCGCAAACCTCGTTTGAGTACTGCCCAGTGCTTTGGACCTAGATCAGTTCATGGACAAAATACGCCATATTGGGTCGAGTAGAGACCACAAGATACATAAAAGAGCCCACGAGTTGCCGATAAGGCTTGTCCTTCATAAACTCACTCTCATTGTTGGACTGAGGTCCCATTGACTTACTCAGATGCACGCCAAGATCCATTGGAATTGCATATGAGTGTGCGTCGATCATATTGAAATTCTTCAACATGTTTTCAGCATAGTTAGCTTGATCGATAGTGATCGTGCCAGCACATCGATCTCTGATCACTCGCCAACCCAAGATGTGATGAATTTCACCAAGATCACTCATGCAAAAATGTTTAATCAGCATGTCCTTACACTTGTGCATTCTCATCATGTTGTCTGTGACGATGATCAAATCGTCTACATAGAACAAAATGATTTTTAGGCTTGTTGCAGTGATCTTGATGAAGACACATATTTCTGTATTGAGGCGATGGAAGCCTTCTGTGACCAGGGTTTCAGTGAGTAGCTGGTACCTCCGCATTAAGCACTCGGTGCGCCATTAGACACATATCGAGTTGGCGTGGATCCTGCGGCAACTCGAGCGTGCATAAGGCGACCACTTGGGGACCGTATTTACGGTGCCGCTGTGTTGGTTGGCTGATCTTTATGTCCGTGGAATGCCTTTTATCACTGTTAACACATGCGGTATTCGCAGTGTCTTTGTGACTTGTGATAATATCTTGAAGTTGCCTGAGTTGGGCTTTGATTCCAATAGCAGCTGCACGAGCGGGGAAGGATTGGCTCAAATCGTTCTAGTAATGCCATGATAGGATCAGCTCGAACAGGCTGTTGTTCCTCGTCAGCATTGGCTTCTTCAATTTCATCGCTTGCAGTGGCGGATGAGACGAGCGGTTGGTTGCTCTGTCGTGGCTGGCTCACAGTTGCGGGCTGTAGCGATCGAAGCAAAATCAAGAGTGAATTACAGGTAAGTGATCTCATGCATGTCTATCTACTGCTATGCTACTGACCAATCGTCTGATGGATGGTTGCGAGCTCGTCTTGGAATGGATGGTGATGGAGGATATGTGTCGTGACGTGTC
>NSDO01000033.1:201724-254223 GCA_002286825.1 Lagenidium giganteum
GACCAATCGTCTGATGGATGGTTGCGAGCTCGTCTTGGAATGGATGGTGATGGAGGATATGTGTCGTGACGTGTCGTTGATGGCTGGTTTGTAAGATGCCTGTTCATTTTATACAGCATGTCGCTAACTGTATCTACGTGTATTACACGGGCGGCACATTTCGGGCGGACGCACCATGCGTTCATCGCTGCCAGCAAGCTGGAAACGCCGATTAGATGCAGTGCTAGGGACGGTCACTGGCGTCGATGCTGCCCCACCGCTTGATGACACGATGGAAGGCTTCACGGATGATGACAATGGAGCACCAGAATCCTCGATGGCGTCGGACGGATGATCAGGCCGTTCGCGGCCGATGGTCGATGTGTCATTGTCGTTGCATTATGTGGCGCGTCTTGACCATCGCGACATGCCTCAGAAAAGAGCGTGCCCATCGCGCGAGCATCACCAGCACAGGCCGAGCCACTAGTGCAAGCAACAGGCTGGGCAAGGAGCTTATAGCGCAAGGATGCTTGCTCAAGGTCGCTTTGGCCGGGCAAGGTGGCATATGTATCTTCTTGGAAGATAACATTGCGTGAGAAGATAACGCGTAAGGTGGCTAAGTCGAGGAGCCGATAGCCAAGTTGTTGGGTAGGATATCCCACCAACACGCACTTTGTTGCTCGTGGAGCAAGCTTTGTGCGTTTCGGTGGGTCCACGTAGGCCCATGCCACACACCCAAATACGCGGAGATGCATGATAGCCGGATGTTTACCGAACCAACGCTCGTAGGGGGTCGAGCGTGGTGTTGCCGTACAAGGCAATAAATTGGTGACATAATTTGCCGTCAGGACGGTCTCATCCCCAGCTAAATTGCGAAGTTGCCGCTCAACGGCATGCAACGCATACGCGTTTGAAGCGTTTGGATTTTCCGCTCGGCCACGCCATTTTGCTGCGGCTGGTACGCCATGCATGTTTGAAAGTGAATGCCCAAGCGCAAACACTTGTCCTTTGTTACGGCACTGACAAACTCGCCTGCGCCATCAAACTGAAGTGTGTGCTCAGCACGACCATGAAGTGCGGTGACTGCTTTAGGCCATTGGTCCAAGATTCCATGAAATTCGTGGCGTCGCTCAAGCAAGAACATCATGCAGTAGCGACTATAGTCGTCTACAAACACGATGAAATAGCGTTTGCCTGTAAATGTGGTTGTTTCCACCTAATGCATATCGACACTTACTTTATCAAGAACATGTGCTGCACGATGTATGGTTGCTTGCGAGCTTTACCTCGGAAGAATGTATCACACACAAGTGGTTTCACCATTTCCTCTTTCAGCGTGCACGCGTCTGCGTATGAACTTGCATGCTGTGCAACGAATGTTAATGCTTTGATGCCTGGATGGCATAAGCGTTGATGCCAGAGGTTGGCATTGGAGGTCAACCCAAGTCCGACCAATGCATGCACATGTGCATGCCCCGCAGATGTGGCTTTGAACTGATACAAGCCATTTTCGGTTGATGCATGTGCTCTTATCACATTGCCGTTGAGCAGATGTAGCTCTGCACACTGTTGGGAAGTGAACCTTGTCTCTATGCGTGCTTGTATGCCGCGTCGCACGGAGAATAGATTGAATTTCAATGATGGTATGTAATATACACCATCCAATATAAGCTCATGACCATCAACAGTCCCACTCCAGTGATGGGGAAGGTTGATCCTCCACCAACAATATTTTCACAAGTCATTGCTTGATAAACAGAAAAATATTCAATTACACAGGTCATATGCCTAGTGGCTGCGGAATCAACGATCCACAGATCTGACTAGCCTTTTCGTGCGCATTGGTGTTGGCTTAGCGCGGAGCTGACAAGCAAATAGTCGGTGGTTTGTTCACTGTTAGGCACTCGATCAGTACGCGATGCAGTCTCACCATTGCGTGATGGCGAGTTTGGATACTGCTGGTCATTGCCAGTATTGCCGTGTGGCGGCGTGAAGTATCTCTGCCGATCATAGTCCTCGTAGCCGTAGCCGTCATGCCTGTATAGCGGATCTTGTCGTTCTTCACCGACGTAGGCATGACCACGCAATCGTTTTCGGTCACCACACTCTTGGCCTTGGCTGTAGCCTGACCACCGCGTTCATTTCGACTTGGATGGTCACGGCGTCGATCATAGACACCGTTACCATAGTTGTCGCCACCACCATACTAGCCATACTGGTTGCGTGGTGGTAATGGCATCACCGTTGTGTGTACACTTGGGCGGTAGATGTCACGTGCCTCATCTTGGGAAAACGACACACGTTTTGCTGATGGTTGAGTTTGTGACAATAATCACGGAGCAGGTCAGGTTTTGGAACTCTTGTCTTGGCCTTGGTGATTGCTACTAGTWGTTKGACGTTTCTTTGTGGCCAGTGCTGTGTCCGTCCTTGGTTTTAGCTAGCCTTCTTTGAGACGTTCCTCATAGCAGGCGTTCAATTGAGACACCAGCTCATCACGATCAATGCCGTCTGTCTTGAGCTTGATCATGTCGATCAACTCGGGAAAGACACCTTTGACGGCGTTCATGAGCAGCATTTGCTGCCATTCGACTGATATTGCAAAGCCCATGCTTTGCAGGGAGTCGACATAGAACCGACGAGCTCGAGCACGGAATCTTTGCCATCGTAGACAGCGTTGATATATTCCAACGCCGTTAATACGATGTYGCCGAAYYTTTTCTTCTTATAGAGATCGGTTAGGCATTCCCAGATCTCCCATGGTTCCTCCTTCTTGATCACAATCCGAAGCACCGAGTCGGAAATGTTGTTGATCAGCATGCTCTTTGCCTTGACAGACTTTTTCAAGCGCCGTTCATTTTTCTTCCTTTGTTGCGTCTTCTGGCAGTGGCTCAGGTGCTGCCTCAACCACGCACCACACATCCTTTGCAATCAGCTTTGCCTTGATGTGGTAGGCCCACGTGACGTAATTCTTGTCGGTTAGTGGCTCAATGCTAGCTTTAGCTACCGCGTGCATCTTCTGCTCGCTTGGGCTCATAACCTATCGTGTCAGACACACGACGAATGAGCAGTTTTGATGCCAAATTGAAAAGTGAATGGCATTGAGCATCGGGAAAACCGGGGCGAACACTCCCTGGTGAAATACCCAAGCATATTTAATTTAATCTACACTACCTGGCCCATGTTCTCTGCGATTTGGTCTCACGCTATTGGTACGACGGTTAGCCCTTGTGCAGGTCTTAGCACAACATCTGCCACAAGAGTGCGCGGGGAAATAAAAATTGCGGGATTTTGCTGCAACGTTTCATGGGCACATACACTGGATTAGGTTAGAACCCGTCAAGAAGTCAGTGCTGCAACGGACGTCCTGTCAACGAGCAGACTAGAATGGCGCCAGCAATTGCGCAGCGTCGTCTTGCTGACACCGCCCCACGCTTCACGCAGCCAGCCAATCGCAGTGGCAACATCTACATGATAAGGCTTCTTCTCCTCTGCGAGACTCCTGGAAGCCGCACTGTAGTTTTTTAGGTGCAGAGCACGCTTCTTGATTGCTGCAATCACGCCTTGGTCCATCGGCTGAATCAGCGCTGTTGTGTTGGGGGGGGGGGGGGGGAAGCCGCACGACGACGTTGGACATGACGATGCAGCTCGTACGCAAGTACGGGTGCTCGCCCTTCTCTGAAGGGCCATGAGGGGAAGCATTGTCAATGAGCAGCAGGATTCGCCGTTTCTGATCCCTCAAGGTGCAATTCAGTCCATCCAAGATATTCATGAACGCCTGGTGTGTTCATCCAAGCCTTCGACGTGTTGAGGTAGATTGTTCCGTCCGTGCCTACCCAGGTGCCATCCACCTGCTCCGGCTGGAGGCCTTCTCGCACATAGCGTGCTTGATGACCCTCGTAACGTCGACGTGGACCATGTCGCGTCAGAGTGAGAATGGAAGTGCGCAGAAGCGGCACTGCGACGACCGCATCCGCTGCTCGATGAATTAAGTACCCATGTGCTTTGCTCACCTGACCGTGCTGCCATGTGGCATTGGAAAATATCCAAACTCGGGCTTTGAGCGCTTTGAACCCATTTTGTGGGATTCACTCGCTGCCAAAATGTATGTGTAAATTGGGGGGTCGGATTTGTTGGACGCTACTGTATATTTTTTACGCGTGTCTTTTTTGAACACCCACGTCCATTACACTGTGAATCCATATCGTCGGGTATGGCATAATCCGCCTGTTTGCTCCATGTTGTCCATAGCGTTCACAGGCACACGAACCGACACATGGACGACGTCTCCAACTCACAAGGTCACGCGTCAACTCAACAGGGATTGGACGCGCAGCCCTCTCCATGTTCCTGAGCGAAAACCTCACGAATGCCGTGCCACATCAGTGCTGGTGTCGCACAGGCTTCTACATTGTTGCAGTTGACCACTTGAGCGAGATCATGCGTGATTCCCCCATGGCGAGCCGAATTCCACTTGCAGTAGCTAAATCATCTGGCAGCTGATTCTATCAATCTTCGTCGGAGTCGGCTGCCACCAGCAAACTACTGGTTGCAATGTCCGCTCCAGCGTCCATCACATGCCATTCACAGATGTCCACTCACTTGCCAACAAGACCTCATTGGACAGCATGACAAATCATCGCACGTCCACCATGCCGCCGTGGCATCATGAGAGATCGACGTTTCCTCGCGTCAACCTGTCGTGAGAGAAGCTCGACCAGCTCCACGCACATGCCGAACAATTGCTCACCAAAACCATGAAGGCGTACCATCACAACAATGTTATTATTAGAGAGAATATCGTGAACACAACGAAACTTGCCATCTCCACAGAAACTGTCATAAAATACAACCACTGCAGAGCCTGCCAATGGACCACACAGTGTTATAACACGCTCCAACAAAGTCCGAGCGTGGTGTGGCGCACATCGGGATAGCCAGACGTTCCTGTTGGGCAGAGCGAAAGCATGGGGCAATTGGCTTGTTGGCTGATCGCGTTCGCTGATCACGATAGATGGCATGCTGTCCATACATGCGCACGAGGTTGCCGATCGTGTGGTCCTCACGCAGGATGGTGAAGCGACCGCCGTTCGGGATCTTGGTGCCCTTCTCGTACTTGACTTTGGCGGCGCCTTCCGGCAGCAGATACAAGTCGCTTCTGTTTGGTGCGTTCATGATGCGCTGTGGTCGCCTGCTTGGCCGCTCAGCCCTTCGCTCCCACTGCGTGGGGTACACAAACGTAACCAGGTTACATCAGGTCTGTACCCCGCGAGGTACGAAGGTTATGGTCGTGGCAGCGCGCCACATTCACAGCTGACGATTGAGTCGACCGCAGCAGACGCAGTGGCGGCGCCGGTGGATCGGCGTCCGCAGCTTGCGACGCGTGACGCAGCGGCGAAACGACAGCGACGCTGCAGTGCGATGCGCCCGAAGAGCAAGCCGTTCACGCGCTAGTGGACGATGTACGCATCACCGACGATGCCTGGGTCCAGCGTACCCGTGCCGTGCTACACGTTCCGTGTCCTATCATTCAACGCGCTGGCAGGTTGGTTTGTTGCGTTCATCGATCAATGCTGATGGATTTTTGATGTTTTTGATCATCAAACGAATATTGTTGTGCGCAGACTATCTAACCATGAAGGACGGCGTTGAAGGTTCCAACCGGGAATGGAAATACAAGTACGAGTGTGCACTTGGTGATATTGATGGTCACTGCGGATGGAGAGAGAAATGGACTGATTACGATCGTGTTGGACCACAGATGGGAATATCGCTCAGGATTCCTCCCAGACAATAAGAAACTCGGTTTCACCGCCTGGAATCCAGCGGTGCGCCACAATCCTTTCTACTCCCCACAACGATTCTGAGGAGAACAGCTCTGGGGGGTGGCAAGCCGGACGCAGCGGTGATACCAGCTCGGGTTATCAGGCTCAAGCATCGTCCACGTTCCTGACGTCCAGCAACGACTCCCTCTACCAAATCTGGTGTAAGCGTTCTTAGTTCCCGTAGGCCATGCTGCTCCTGGAAGATCCCCAAAATACAACCAATGAAAACCATGAGAATTTGAATCGCACGTGATGTATTATCATCGATTACTTACTATAGAGTGTCGCGCGGCAAAACAGTAGGAAGGACGCTGTGCAGCGTTCTTCGTCAGGCGTCACCCGTAGGCATTCAGCCTTGCTGCGCCTTCCTGGTTTCTCATACAGGAAGGCACGAGGGCGGCTTGGGAAGTACCCGTGCATGAGCGATTCAAAAAGGGGTACGGAAAGCTTGAACTTTTTGCATCTGGATGTTCGTTGGATAACGCCAGGTCCCGGTTGCTTAAATGGGGCGGGGCTGTTGCCAAATTGATGTACTGATTTGCGGATGTAGGGGACCTACGGTGGAAATATCAAGGGTTTGCCCGAACAAGGTTGGTTTGGTACCATGATTTTCATGTGCTTTGTAACTTCCGAATACTCATGCGGTCCACGGGCTCTAGAATGAGCAGATTGTTAGCTTGGAGTCGTTTTGTCCGTGACTGAAGCTTCGATGGTGGTTGAGCTTGGGTGACGAAGTCGCCACCGAGCTCGGATCTGTGCGCTGCCATTTCCAGCAATTTCTTGGCCTGTGTATTCAGCGGAAGCAACGTTCGTCCCGAGTAGTCACGCGTCAGGTCTTTGTTGAATGTCTCACACGGATTGTTTGTTGTAGCAATTGGAGCACCAGAACCGGCCACATAAAAGCACTGCCATCGATGAAAACGTCCCGACAGCCTTCTGGAAGTTCCCTGCAAACTCTCGCAAAACGGGTTTTGCTATCCACCGGGAAATTGTGAACCGCTTGAAACTCGTCCTCACCAAACGTGTGGTGCATTCGAAAGCGGGGGCCAAAATGTCATGGAGCAAGCCTTGGGGAACACCTTTCTTTGATGCTTGCTTCCTTACATTCATCATAACGTGGAAGAAACACTTGAGCTGGATATGGTTGTAGCCGAATACAGTTCTCACGGTGTGGTTGCCGCGGTCAGCCGGAATTCGTTGAAGAGCTCGTTGCGAATACGAGCCAGCTTTAAACCTTTCGAAACCTTCCTTTGTACGCTTCGCTTCATTTCGCGAGTAAGCGTTCCTCGGCGAGGTGCCGGGACGTTGTTGGTATGCTGGCCACACTCATAGAGCACAGCCGCAGCCTTGCCAACTCTACTTGGTTCGACGGAAGCGTTTGCACAGACAAGAGCCTTCAGACACCAGTACATACTGCACAAATGCGAATCGGGGTTGGCACGACAGACTTGACAGCGCATTGCTTGACTCTTGATCACCCGGAGCGATTTCGCAGTTTCAATGGTGTCGAGAGCGCGTTCAAGCTCCGTCAAGCAGGTGACCGAGGCGTGCTGGGACCAAAGGTAGGCAAGGGACATCTTCTTCGCTTCGTCAAAATTGATGAATGAGGAGAATGAGGAAGCGGAATGCACGGCCCAGTTTGGGTGGCTGAAAATTGACGATGGTTGTGGCAGATTTTTTTAATATTAAATGTACAATTTTGACATTCATGACAACGTCATCAATAAATATGTATTTGTGTGACTATCATTGTAAATTCTGGGCACAAGTTGTGGATGAATATGATGAAAGAGCCGACACTACTTGGAGTTTGTATGTGTCACTATACTGGGTTGAGCGCGGCTTCAGCCAATGAGTTGCGTCAAACGCTCAGTTCCAGTGCAATCAATGAGCACCTAGGGTTCGGGTTATCTCGAATTAAGCTCGCCGACGCGTTGCCGACACCAAATGTAGGCGTAGGCGGTAAATTGTGCTGGTGAGGACATACAAAGGCCAGTATATGGACCAAATATTCAGTCATTTCGTCTGGCGCCGATACGTGGGGCCCGAAACGCAATCACTTCTGAAAGAAACAGCACGGAACAAGACATCAAGATGAGCCTTCAAGACTTGACGCCAGTATCGACGCAGAGAGCGACGCAAGCTTCAGTGAATGCGTTCATGAAATTTCTTGCAGGTGAGACATTTCGATGGAGTTCCTCAGCTCCATGGTGCAGCAAGACAACAAATGGAACGACTTTGGTCTAGGTATTGAATCGTTTTGGATTGTATCTTGCTTTTCGAGATACTACAGGAGCGCAGCGACTTGCGAAGAACTCGGTGATGAACTACTTCCGCGGTGCCAAGAACTGGTTGTTGGAGAATTTTCCGCAGCAGCGTCCACTCGTCAACGAGGCACTCGTAAAGCAAGCACGAGTACTTGAGCGTTACTGTCTGAAGCGTGTTGATGGAGGCATTGTCAACAAGGCACCGACATGCACGAAGAAAGATCTCAAGGCTCTCGTATCGTGCGCTTACGCTGAAGCATCTTCGTCGAAGGAGTATCAAGATGCCGCAATGTTGAGCTTGATGTGGTTTACGTTTGGGTGCGCTTCGGACTTCGGATTTGTCGCTACACTGCGAACAGCACGCTGACGAGGTTGCCGCTATGCTGTGAACAGCACGCCGACGAGGTTGCCGCTACACTGCGAACAGCACGCTGGCAAAGGAGACCCGTGGCTGGGGATGACCCAGCGACCTCCGGACCATGTTGTCCGGGCTCAACACCGAGCTCCACGGGTAGTGGGTGATTGGGTGGGCACTTGCGCGCCACGCCGAACAAAAGCCGACTGAGGCGACAGGATCCGAGGCGCACTCGGACGACCACCCGTGGAACGGTCCGCGGTTCTGAGAATGTGGACCGAACCGTCATCCCTATTTTCACTGAACGTCTCAGCCAATCATAGCCACGCGGGGACAAAAAATCGCGCACGCGGGAGGTGCGCCGTCGCCCAGCCTCTCCTCAGTCGTGATTTGCGACCGACGGTTCGCACGCGGCTGTTGACGGTGAGTGTGTGCATGTGTGCATGCGTGTCCATGTGTGCGTGTGCATGTGTGCGCGTGCAAGTGTGCGTGTGTGTGTTTGCATGGCTGTCAATGCATGAGTTTTGCCTTTAGAGAATCTCTGCGTGAGAACAGTGCGTGTCACATGTGCACGTGCTGTGCGCCACAGGAGCTCAAGCAGCGCTGTCGAAGTTGGATCGGACAACGTCAGCTCCATGCAGGAATGCGCCAACAACTGTCTGCTCACGACCGCTGCACATGACGGTCAACGACTTCCAGATCGCGCAGTTGTTCATGGTCGTCGACGCCAGCGAGAAGCTCACCGGCGACGGCGAAGGCGTCGAGATCCTCAAGAACGAGCCGTACGACAACACGGATGGCCATGGACGTGGTCCTGATTATGATGATGATGATGGCGTGACAGCGCCACGCACGAGTGAGCTGAGTGGCCATGTCGAACAGATGAAGGTGTCGCCGATCTCGCAGTGGGAAGTGCCGCGCAACAAGTGCCAGTACACGCTCAAGCATTACTACTGGCAGTTGCTGTCTCGCTGTCGACGATGGAGAAGGACTTGCAGAACCTACTTTGCGGTGGCAGTACGTATGCATTTGTGCATCCGTTAATGGCATGTGAGCGTGGTCGTGGTCGTGGTGGTGCTGATTCGTCGGTGGTGTCATGACAGTCGCAGGATGCACGTCGCGCACGGCCGTGGCTCCACTGGAACGCCTCAAGATCCTGTTCCAGGTGCAGGACGTGCTCAAAGACAGCAAGTCGGCTCCCTAGTACAACGGCGTGTGGCAGTCGCTGCGCAAGATCGGCGTCGAAGAAGGTCTGCGCGGATACTGTCGCGGCAACGGCGCCAATTGCGCCCCATGCTTTAAACTCAGTCAAAGATTTCTCCTTGCTCCTTCCTCGGACTCCGCTGCGCGGGAACACACCGCTGAAGCTGCGCCCAACCGGTTTGCGGGTGGCAGTGGAAGGTGAGCAAGATGATCTTGATGCACATCAGCAAACTCGTGCCCAGCCCATGGGCATGAACGCGATGTGCCAATCAAGGAGAGCGAGTGCAAGTACCATTGGAAGCAAGGCGAACGACTTCCAGATGATCACCCATCGCTCTCGGATCTCGGGCTGGAAACCCCCCGCTGGTTGCGGCCGTTGGCTGGTGAGTGTGAGTGGCGCGTGGGCCACTTCATGCTGCTACTTCTGGATACCGCCGACAGCCAATCACAGGTCCGCACTTCACTCGTGTGGCGTGGTGTGGTCCGTCGGTGGCTGTTGGCGGTGTCGGCTGATTCACGTTATGGGATCGTGCCAGCAGCAGACATGGCCAGTTTCGTAGTGATGTTCAATTGTAGTGTATTATTGTCGAACAGGTGGTGAGGTATGGCAGAGAAACCGTAATTAAGTAAGTGTCGCTTTGACTGTAGTTTCGCCAACAAGTGCGTAATAGTCGTGAAGACATATCTCGCGATCCGAGCGCGGTGCGTTGTGCGCTATACAAGGCTACTGGTTGACGTTGCCAAGCAGATGTTGCAGATGGTGGCAACGGTACGAGTTGTTGTACGAGTTGTTGAGGCGTGGGTGCACGTGGATGGATTTGGTGGTACTATAACAGCATCCATGGCAATGTTGACTGTCGCGACGTGGTATGTAAAGTTTGTTATCCCCCTTCACTCAATATACGATCGATGATACTGTACGATCGATCCTCCCATAGACTGACTCCTGCTTCGGTCGGAATACGTCTGCGCGGAGCAGCTCGTTGATCATCAATAATGGTCAAACAGTGTGTAGGCACCGCCATGATGAGCAGCTACTCAAAACATGTCTAGCAGTGATGCAATGGACTTGCAATTCACAAGACGTCAGCACTGTAAAGAATACTTCGCTGTGGTCGCGACGGTGTGACTGAACGATCGATCTTTGCTGATCGCAGCTGAACGGAGAGAGGGCTCGTTTAGCGCGCTCAGTGAGCCGTGGCGAGCACAGCGCGGTACGCCTTTTGCTGTCGCTCGTATCCGCTGACCTACTCAATACATGAAAGAGACTTGTTCACACGTGCACGCACATGTGCTTGCGCTTGAATAGCTGACGTGGAAACGTCAACGTACGTGTGTACCGAGGGAGATCGAATGTCTCTTTCGAAACATTAGCTGGTGCGCCATCAAGCGCGAGATGAGCCTGTCGATTGTTGGTTCCACAGACGGCAGAGCGCCTGACCAAAACCGCAAAGAAGGAGGATTAACCCACCTTGGCGTGAATACAACATCGTCAGCAATCTGGCAATGAGACCTGGTGTCGAAGAGCTACCCATCCCTTCCCGACGAAGACCGCCTTCGACGACGCCCTGGTGGGCACAACAATCAAGTCGACCTGTTGGTCTCACTGAAGCCCGCGCACGCAAGAGGCCACACCCGTACAGTTATCGATACATTGCCTTCTCCTCGATAATTTGTGATTGTGGCTGCAATGGGCGCCGTTCTCGTGATCCCTCCAATGGATCTGCGCTCTTCCTCACACTGGACAACCACATTGCCCCTTCCTTGCATTGCCGTGCTGGCTGTTGCCCAATTGACCGAGATCATGGGGCCATCTGCTTGCACAGGCCAGACGGTTGAACCGACAGGCGCGCCGCTTTTGCTGGTGACAGGCAATCCCTTGAGTCGGATGACCGACCACATCCAGGATGACGACGCTGCCATCACGAGCGAAATGTAGTTGGCGATTCGGGTGGGGCCGTGTACGTCCGTCCACGGCCCGCGATCCATTCACGGATTTGCTCTCGGTCGCGCGCAGGCAAGCACGAACGACCAGTCTCGATGGGCGAGATGGCCAGTGGTCGTCTCCGTTCGACGGCAGTATGGGAGGAGGCATCCAGGTTCCCCCGCGTCAAACTGTCGGTCGACAAGCTTGACGAGTTCCACTCAGATGCCGAGCAATTGCTGACCAAGACCATGAAAGCGTACCATCAGAGCAATGTGCTGCTCAATCCCAAGAGATGGAAAAGCGTGCGCTCGAAGGACAACCTGTACGTGTACCGCGATCGCGTGGCCTAATCAAAGACACAGGCGCCGGTAATGATCTGCGTGGGGACCATGCCTGGTCAGCTCGAAGAAGTGCTCGAAGGGCTGTACTGCGAGACCACACGCGATTTTTGCATGATGCATGCCATATGCAGCAAGCGATTCACGGATGGCGCAGTGCTGCACGTCGTCCAGCGCCGTTCACGTGAGGAACCATACAGCTTCACAGGGATCAAGTGGTTTTCCATGCATGTGCCAGGTGGTCGCATGATTGCCGACAGGGATGTTTGTGTCTTCGAGGTACGTCGCCTACGCCTGTCAGGATGTCGACCCATTGTGGGATGATGATGGTAGCATCGTGGTACTCGCAGAAAGTTGGTCTCGTGCACGATCCAGACACCAAACGCCGCTTGGGCTTCAAACTGTTCCAGTCCATTGAAATTCCAGAATGCCCACCACAACTACGCATGAAGGCACACGTGTGCTACGTAATGGAAGAGATCGAACCAGGCACCATCGGCGTGTATATGACGGGCTCGTTTGATTGGAACGGTCCCGCAATGCTCGCCCACGTTGCCAACCCCACCATTGCATACTACTTGCTGCGAGTGGGGGAGACATCCAAGTGCCTGCGAGCGCGCAAGTTCACAGAGCGATGCATCTCGTTCCGAGGACCAAGAAACAAAACTCGGTAAGCTGTCTGTGCGTCAAAGTCATCTGTTATGCGATCCTCACGCTGAACTCGTTCCTACAGACACACATGCGATATCTGCCGAGAGTGGAATCACTCGGTCTTTCACTCATTTGAACCTTGTCATGGCTGCGAGAAATCGGTGAGTCCTTTCTCCTTCGGCTTTCTGGTACAGTCAAGTCGATTTCTGACTGGGCTTGTGCGATGCTATCTCGACAGAGCCTCTGTCGCCGTTGCTGCAAAATGGAATGGATCCTGGCTCCAGAATTGCAACCACATGGAGGAATCGTGGAGCGACCATTTTGCTCAATGTGTGTGGCGGAAGTCGAATCGAGCTCCAAGCCCAAGCAACGGCGGCGTCACACAGATTGGTCAGCAGTTCGTTCCCCCGAGCTTTCCCAAGCAAATCGACATGGCATGTCCGTGGCCACGACGACAGTCGACGACTTTGAACAACTCGACAGTTTCTTCTCAATGGAAGAGTATGATGATTCTGAGTACGCAGACGATATTCTCGACATGAGCGACTGGCCAGGACTGGACACGAGTGAGCGCAGCCGATCGCTGAGCACATTTACGATGAATGTGACTTCCCAACTCAAGGAATTCCAGTCGCAGCCAGACACAACGCATTCCCCAGAGCAATCCTTCGTCGAGGAGGCAGAAAGCGAAGTTGGGGACGTCAGTTATCACGAAGACGTGTTTGAAGAACTGAGCGAAGTTGAAGAGGAAGTTCCGATGCTATCTCGAGACTCGGGCGAACATGAGCAACCCCAAGGGCTGTTGATCCGCAACCCGATAACTGATATTCCAGAGACGACGCATATTCCAACAGCCACAACGCACCAAGAAAAGCTCTACCATCGCATGCTGAGGGTTCGAACGATTGCGGAGGCCACATTTGTCGTTACGTGCGAACAATCCAAAATTGCGAAAACAATGTGGGAGCGCACGAGCAATAAGTATGGTTATTCTTGAGAGGGGTGTTTCTGGAGTTCAATGTCTCCGCTATCTGTCGTGTCAAAGTTCAGCTGAAAGCGTTAGAGTCGTCTAGTGTTGTCAGTTTTGTTGCTGGTCGAATGCCACGCATAGTTTGAGGAATAAACCAATCATAGAGAGTCACTAATGTCACCGTGCAGCAAAGAAGAAACCGCGTGGAGCTGTTCCCTTCTCGAAAGCTTCATTCATGGACAGTGCGTGTATTGATGACAGCCGGAGCTCGTATTCTTCTCTGTTCCATTCATCCAAGATTGTCAGGGCGCGAATGCTGGAGAACGATGAGAAACGTTCTGTCGTGATCTGCCTTTGGGTTGCGTGGTCAGACGAAATTAAATCCGAAAGCAATATGTCAGCAACTTTCTGAGCAAAAATGCGAGCACCGACGGTGGCTTCAGCAGGCTGCATTTACTGTCTCCCCGAGACGTCCGTCCGTACTGCCTTTCTTCACCAGAGGCGCCATTTGATTGCACAAAGAGCCAAACCCTCTGCGTGTTTCGTCACGTCTGAGACTCGAGATGTGCGTGTGTGTTCGCTGGGATATGGAAGGCCCCATTTCGCAAAATTTAATGCCAGCACCAAGTGTGTGCGCAGCAGCACGTTGCGGTCCAGATGATTCTGCACGAAGATCGCGTCTGTCGTGTGCGCTCCGAATATCTTTGGCTCGGTGATTCTTGCGTGTTCTTCGACAGAGCATAAAGCAGCTGGAAACCAAGCGGACAGCCACCCGACGACATCACAGCCACAACGGCAACCTTTCTGTCGATCTGAATCGAGAAGGCAAGCTTCTCGCTTGGTGTCGATGAAGCCTCCCCACTTCCTCATGGCCGTGGAGCGCCGAACATGGATGGACATGCCAACATAGAGCACAAGGATATTGATGCGCCGCCCAGCTCTTCTACACCGCGGACCTCAGAGTGTCATGGACAACGGAAGTGCGACATGGTTGATGAAAGCTTCACCACAGCGTCTCAAGTGAATCACCGCGACTTCTGTGAGCTATATTCACTGTCGTCGGTGGGCGACCTCAAGTATGGTTGCAGTGTACGCGTTGTTTTCCGCTGCTGCGCGTGTCGCGAGTCGATCTCGTTGGCACCCTTGTCCACATACCTGGCCTTTCAGTGCGTGCAGTGCTGTGCTGTGCTGAGGTTATTTAAACGTGCGCGTGGGCGTCATCCATCACCGCACAAGTCACCCGCCAGTCAACAGCATTTCGTGGTGTCGCTAGACTCGTACACACGCTTGCGAAATGGCAATGTGTCAAGATGTAGCTGGCGACCTTGACCGTCATGATCGCCAAGTCCAAGCCTTTGCATCGGTCGTTCCATTTTGCACTGGCGATCATGGCTACGCGAGCCGGCGTTGGCTTCAGCAGACATCCTGCGAAGATGATGGGGGGGGGGGGAATGGGCAAGCATGCCAGCGAGATGGCCAATGGTCAGATGTGCAGATCGATGCGCCGTCATCAGCAATCGGACAGCAACTGCCTTGGCCAACCGGCGCTCACCCCATCTTGATCAAACGTGCGCTTGAATACACGAGCGTCGAACCTCCATCACGTGAATGGAAGCGAGAGAGTCCTCGCCCCTGAAGCACGATGGAGCCAACCAAACTAATGTGCGGTCTCTCCCATAATGTCCAGAGCTGAGCACTTGGTCATGTCGACACTAGTGAGCACTGCTCTGACCTGTCTACAACAGAAAGCGACCGCAATCAGCACCTGCGCGACGCCGCCAGCGGGATGGTTGATGGCTCCGATGGAAAGGCTATCGTGTCCCTTCCGTGCCTTGTGCCTTGACGCCGTCCTCTACTCAATCCCTTTGCCACTCGACTGACACCAAGTTGCCATCTGCTCTCAGCAAATATGCCGAAGCCCCAGATGGTTCAAAAACGACAGCAGGCTGCTCGAAAGCAACCAATCTCTTTTTAATGGATGACTATGCCCAATGTCGTCAACAAGAACGACAGTGCCACACCCATGCGCACGTCGCCGCCCACAGGCATTCACAGATTTGCAGCGCGAGAGCGCGAGCGTGGAGCAGATGGCCAACCATCGTGTTTGTTCTTCGCCGGCATGGCAGCAGTCGTCCAGGTTCCCRCGCGTGAGCCTGACGGTCGAAAAGCTCGATGMGTYCCACGCMGACGCCGGGCAGTTGCTGACCAAGACCATGAAGGCGTATCATGAAAGCAACGCTTTGATTAATCCCAAGATATGGAAAAGCGTGCGCTCGAGGGACAACCTGCACGTGTTCCGCGATCGCAGGGTCTCAAAGGCAAAGGCGCCAGCGATGATCTGTGTTGGGACAATGCCCGGCCGCCTCGACGAGGTACTTGAGGGACTGCACTGCGAAAACACACGCSAGTTTTGCATGATGCAAGCCATCCTCAGCAAACGCTTTACCGACGGTGCAGTGCTGCACGTGGTCCAAAAACGCTCCCGGGAAGAACCGTACAGCTTCACGGGGATCAAGTGGTTCTCGACGCACGTGCCAGGCGGTCGCATGATTGCCGATAGGGATCTTTGTGTCTTTGAGGTGGGTGCCACTCCCCATCATTGCGATTTCATCAGTGTTTGACGTGGGGGCTGCTGTGTACAACTTGCAGAAAGTTGGTCTCGTGCATGACCAGGAAACCAAGCGCCGCCTGGGCTTCAAGCTCTTCCAGTCGGTCGACATCCCAGAATGCCCACCACAAAGCGGCCTAGTTCGCATGAARGCATACGTGTGCTATGTGCTCGAGGAGATCCGACCAAACGTACTCGGCGTATACCTGACGGGCGCCTTTGACTGGAACGGCCGGTCGTTGCTGTCTCGCGTCGCGAACCCCACGATTGCATACTTCTTACTTCGAGTCGCGGAGACGTCCAAGTGTCTACGAGCGCGCAAGTTCACAGAACGAAGCATGGCATTCAGCGGAATCAAGAAGAAGAAACGGTTAGCATTCGACTAACATGGTCTGGTTGGTGCACKGATCACATCTAACTCATGACTCCGTTTTGATAGACGCAAATGTGATCTCTGTGATCAATGGAATTACTCGGTCTTCCATACCTTCGAGTCTTGCCAAGGCTGCGCCAACTCTGTGAGTGATGCTGTCTCGAGTTCACTTCGAAAAATGAGCCGTGTTCTCACAATAGTCATTGCCTCTTCTTGATGTTGGCCACACAGAGCGTCTGCCGTCGCTGTCGTAAGATGGAATGTATGCTGGCTCCAGGGCGGAAGCCGAACGGTGGCATTGCACAGCGGCCGTTCTGCACCACGTGCATCGCCCATGTCGAGTCGAACTCCGCCGCAAAGGAAAGACGCATCGCCAACTCTCGTCAGCTTGCCCGCACACATGGCGATACCACCTCTGTTACCACCACGGCCATCGAAGAAGACCTGGACCAGTTCACCAGTTTCGTCGCCACAGAAGGAGGCGACAGCGGCGGCGCAAATGCCGACGATTGCCCGGAAATAGACGTGTTGGCCAGCAATCGATCGCTGAGCGCGTTCACACTCAAGGTGACGTCCCAGCTCAAGGAGTTCAAGTTTAGTGTCGACATGATGTCACTGGATCTGTACTCTCCAGAGCAGTCCCTCGTTCGCGAATCCAACAGCGACCTGGAGCTCAGCGACCACGAAGAAGAAGAACGTGAGTCGGAGCTGAGCGAAGCAGAGGTAGAAGTCCCGATACTGACTCGCGATTCCGCCGAAGACTGGCGCTTCCAGACACTGTCGATCCGCAACCCGGCAGTGGTTCCAGATACTACAACTAGCACCTCAACGCAACTGACGAGCGCCGAGAGATACCAGCAAGACCTGTACGCGTGCATCCTGCGCGCTCGGACGATCGCCGAAGCCACGTTCATCGCCACGTGCGAACAATCCAAGGTCGCCGAGACCATGCGCGAACGCACGAGCAGCAGACACAGCTACATCTCTTGAGAAGTGCCGTTCCGACTGTGGTCGCGTCCTAGTGAGATGTGGTGTTCGTAGTCAGTCGTCTAGTCAAAGTGTCGAGTAGTTTACAACTACTTTTTGTGGCAGGTCGAATGTCACCCCAAACTGCAATCAAATGGCGCCGCACCCCAACTGCAGAAAAAGTCTGATTCGCAACAATATTGAAACAAACTGGGGTTTAACACTCTGACTCTCTCGCCATGGCGGTCGCTGATTGGCTGAAATCCGTCGCGTCGATCTGACCCCGCGTCACATGCGTGTCTCTATCGCCACGAAGAAGCATTTCGGAATGGTCTTGGCTTGTGGGACTGTCAGTGCGGAGCAGGCAAGAAGCCAACGCCCACCCATCGGTTGCCATGACGTCGCTGTTCCGGTCCTTGCTGCACACGCGCGAAGCCGCGGCCAGTGCCGCCGCGCCGCCGTCGACGGCTGCCGTCGCGCAGACGCTGTTGAACAGCATCCAGCGCGCGCTCGTCGACGCCTTCGACCGCCAACAGCATGAGCATGGCCACGGCTCAGGCAAAGATGCCACTGGGGAGCGGGCGACGCCCTTTCGTGCGCTCACCTTGGAAGAGATCGAACCGATCAAGCAGCTGTGTGACCAGCTCCAAGCTGCTCATTGTAGGTGTTGACACGCATTCGTGGCTGTGCGTGGGGATATGGCAGTTGACACAAAGAACTTGATGGATTTGAACGAGACAGTCAAGTTGCCAGTCCATGACTTGGAGCCTGCTTCTGCGGCGAAGCGCAAGGGCCATCGCAGTCGATCCTGCGTGCGCTACCAGCACATTTGGGAAGACGAGCGCGTGTCCATTGGGTGAGTCCACGTGGGTGGCTGGATGGCGCGTTTAGCACAACGGCATGGAGAGTCTGATTATCGAACATGTTCCTAGCATTTTCATCCTCCCACCAGGCGCCTCGATTCCATTGCACGACCACCCAGATATGAGCGTGATCTCACGCGTGCTCCACGGCAGCTTGCATGTCCAATCATGCGACTTGCTAGGCCCGACCGAAATGGCAGAAGCGCTGGCCGAGAACACGTCGATCGAGTGCGACGCATCCCGGCAGCAGCTCGCTCGCGTCGTTACAGACCGCGTCATGCATGGCCCCTTCACGACCGAGCTGCTTCCCGACCACGGCAACATCCACCAGTTCATTGCCGACAGCGAGGTGGGCTGCGCCATCTTCGACATCCTCACCCCTCCCTACGATCCAGCCGAAGGCCGAGACTGCACATACTACCGGATCGTTGGCGACCACACATGCACACGGACCACGACCGCTGCTGCTGCCGCCAGCAACAACGACACCGCAAATTCCAGCTCCAGCGACAGCTCCACCGCCATCAATCCCACGCCGCGACGCCTCTGGACCTTGGAAGAGTACGATCCCGAGCACTTTGAGGTGGTGGCCATGCCTTATCATGGGCCTCAGCTCAGGCATCGCTAGCTCCAGTAGTGCTGGGCGTTGGCTATCGCAGGCTTCTGATTGGTAGATATTGCGACACCCCGTATTGTTAATTTTAGGCAAAAAACGCCGCCGTTTGCGCGCCTTTTACACCAATCCGCGCACAGCGTGATCCTGGTGGTGATGATCCCTGTCCAAACCGATTGAAGAAAGCCGAGTGTGCGCTTGGAGAGCGCAGCGCCGTGGTGTCAGGGGTCGACCGGGCATTGCATGCACGCTGGTGTCAGCGCCACCACCGCTCGATCGTACGCTCCGGGCAGGGCCGACACGACACGACACGCCACGCCACGCCACCACATACACACAACGCAGCGCAGCGAAACGCACGAACGCAGCAGCTTGCCACCCGTGATTTAGATCAAGGTATGTCTTGTGCGTGCGTCGGGATGGAGCCGGCGTCGTATGGACGCGGCGGCATCCGGTTCCCATGGCGCTGGGCCGACCCTGCGCCACTGCGATGACATTGATGACGTTGGTGGATTGATGGATGGTGTGCTGATGATGGTAGATGGCGCGTGTCTGGCTCCGGATGGAGCTGTTTGAGCAGGGGCTGCTGCAGTTCCCGTCCAAGTATGCGGCGACGCTGACGCTGGCTAACGTCAAGAACTCGCTGGACGTGCTCCACCAGCGCTTCCAGGAGCATGCTGCGAGCGATATGGACACTACGACGAGCCCCACGGCGAACGCGGACCAGACCATGCAGGACGTTGGTGGTGGCTTCGTGGAGAGCGATAATTACAACACGATCAGGTTGGGAACGCGAGCACGCACGTCCGTTGGTTGAAGCGCAACATGCAAGTGACGCCGTGTATCTCTGTGTGCGTGTGTATCGTAGCTTCCCATTTTGGAAAGAAGCCGTTGCCAGTGTCTTCCCGTGGCGCGAACAGGATTTCAAGGCGTGAGTTGGCAATGCGTGGGTGAACCAATCGGTGTCTGCTGCGTTGAGTGGCTAACGATGAGGATTGCTGTGATGTATCTGGATAACCAGCTTCTGGCTCTTGCTCGTGTATTTCCATCGGAAGCATCCGTGCTCAGACGCATTGCCAGCCGTTGTGCTGGACGAAGAGCACTGCTTGCTGAGGGAGGAGGTGCCCGTGTTCAAGATCGCCATTTTCTTGTTCATTCAGACGGTGAAGCCCCATTCGTGGCGGTCCAAGCATGCAATGGAGACGTTCAATGCCGTCTGGCACCGGGAGAACACAGCTGGAGCGACCAGTGAACCTGGAACACCCGTCGGCTCAATGTCTCCCCAACTGAAAGGCAGTTCCAGCCCACCACCTCCGTCGTCCCCGCACATGATGGGAATGCAAGATAGATCCACATCGGACGCGTACTACCTGAGTTTTGTGCGCGAGAAGCTGGACGACCTATTTTCACTGCTGTTTCCGTCGTTGGAAATGACTGAGAAAAGCAACACGGTTGTCAGTGCCGAGCAGGTCGACTTGTTGGGGTTCCTCTTTGGAGGAGGCGACAAGAAGTTGAGCGCATGCTATCCTCACTGGACCCAGCCTTCACCGGGCGGTCAAGCTGCGAGCCTTCGAGGCACTGAGAATGGCGCCAAGATCAGCCGATTCTTCAAGAAGCACATGTACCTGAACGAATCCCTGTATCCTCCTGTGGGATTCTCGCTGGGAGGTTCTGGGATGGCCTCGGGCATGCATTCGTTCCCAGTCGGTAAGATCTCAATCGCTGGAGACGTCCTCGAATGAAGATCTGACACTTTTTTCAAGTAGTGAGTGATTTATCGCTGGCAGATGATCGGATCGATGAGCCGAACGACGACGATGCAGTCCAGGAAGATTGGCAAAAGCCTGTTGTTCTGCAGGGAATCTCCAAGACGACCGTGATCAAGCGGCCGGAGGAATTCACAGACGACACGGGCAAGTCCGATTTGGTCATCTTCTCGTGCAACGATGCCTGCATCTACATCCTCGGACCTGTTCGATATCCTTCCCATGCTACTATTCCCCCCCCCTCGCGATTGTTGTTGCTGGCCAAACCTGTCGAGAATGCTGAATCCTTAACCACTGTCTTTGATTCCTACGCATGTGATGATTGCAGCATGCCACAACTGCAAGATTGTGGTCGCGCCAAGCACTGGAATCTTCTGTCTCGATCGTTGTGAGAATGTTCAGCTGTCTGCGATTGCAGGACTGCTTCGTGTCAGGTGCGTTGCTATTTGTGAACATGGCATGGCGACGTCGGTACTAATGTTTAGCGATTGTGTATTGTTCCAGCAACTGTTTGGACTCTGTGGTCAATGCGTACACTTTGGTCCCGCTGATCATGACGGGCGAAAATGTTAACGTGGAACTTGGGCCGTTCAACACCAAGTACTCTGGGCTTGCGCAGCAAATGGTGAGCGCAAAGTTCGCCTACAAGGCCGACTTCACTGGTGCATGGAACTCTTTCCTCAACCTGGAATGCGATGAAGGTACACTGTCTCTGTAGCTTTAGCGGCATTCGTGGCCAACTTGCTGATGAATTCCCGCGTTGTGTTTCCAGACAACCGGGAGGGTCAAAAAGAACCGATCACGCTGCAATCTCCGACGTCTTTCCGGGAGATTTGTGTCCCCATCAAGCCCACGTCGACAGTTCCTGCCGAACGACCATTCCCGATCCCAGTCGAATACGTCAACTCGTTGAAGCAGCAACACGAGACGGTCGAGAAGCTCCGGAAGCTCGTGTGCAGTGACGAGTTTGACATGTCCACGAAGCGCACCATTGAAATGGTGCTGCAGTATCGCTTCAAGGAATGGTTAACGATGACAGGCAACGTGCGACAGATCCTCGACCTCGTGCATCTCGAGCGCGCTCGCAGCGGGTCGATGGGCGGCAGCACGTCAGCAGGCTCCACCGTCGCGGGGAGCGCTAGTAGTCAATCTCCAGCCAAAGACAAGTAAGTAAATAGATTCCAACGCGAGGTTTGCCAGCACAACCGGTTTGTTATCGTTTCAATCAGCGCACTTCAACATCGAGACTGAACTCACAACCACGCTCAGCGATTGGCTGCTGGCTGGGACATTGACGAATCACGAGCGAGCAAGGAACATGCTCCACATGGGCCATGTGCCTCGCAGCGGCATGACAGATGGATGGCGTTGCCAGCGCTGCCAACGTCGGTTCACTCCACCTCGTACCGGTATTATCTGCTGTCTGTGTTTGCGCCACCTGTCCTAGGCGATTTCGATCTTGCGGCCACTTGTGACGGAGGCTACCGCTTTGATCATTCGCGCTTTTGCTCGCTATCGCGTGCATCACCGCCTCTCTCAAGCTTCGCCCCACTCCCTCGCTCCGCGGCCTCGCTTCTTCCTTCACATCGTCAACCAGGATGGCATCAACAATCAGCACTCCAGTGGACAGCGGCACTCTTGGCTTCCCTCGCATGGGACCAAACCGCGAACTCAAGTTCTCTCTGGAAAAGTTCTGGCGTAACAAGTGCACAGAGGAAGAACTGTACGCAGTGGCTCATGCCGTCGAGCGTCAGAACTGGCAAGAACAGCTCAAGCGTGGCGTCAACCGCGTCGCCGTTGGCATGTTCTCGCTGTACGACCATGTCCTGGACTGGACGTTCTACCTTGGCTTGGCGCCAGAGCGTTTCCAGAGCTTGCCTGCCGGCACACTGGCACAGTACTTCGCGATGGCTCGTGGCGTCGACGGTATCCCAGCCCTTGACATGACCAAGTGGTTCGACACGAACTATCACTACGAAGTGCCAGAGTTGAACGAACGTTCCACCCCTCGCGCCACTTTCTCCAAGTACCTCGACGCAGTCAAGCGAGCGCTAGAAGTCGTCGGCCCAAACAAGACGGCTCCAGTTGTGCTCGGTCCTTTGACCTACTTGGCTCTGAGCAAGATTGACTCGTCGACCACGTTTGAAGCCCTTCTCGGCAAGATCTTGCCGCTGTACAAGCAACTGCTTGTAGACCTCGCTGCCCTTGGCATCCGCGAGGTTCAGGTGCATGAGCCTTCGCTTGTTGGAGTCAAGGCAACTAAGCTGGTGTCCTTCCTGCCGCAAGTTTACGGCTTGAACGACACCACTGGCGTGTTGGAACACCCAGAAATTGCGCTCAACCTGGTGACGTACTTCGAAGAGATTGACCACAGCGTGTACGAGTGGTTCAAGTCGTCGCGCGTCGCGGCCATCTCGCTCGACTTCACCCGTGGCGACAACGTCGCCGTTCTTCAGAAGTTTGGCTTCCCGGCTGGCAAGCGCCTGGGTGCTGGCTTGATCGATGGTCGCGGCATCTGGAAGTGGACGCCAGATCAGTTGCTGGCTAAGCTCGAGGCCATTCAGCACGTTCTCTCGTCGACCGAGAACGCGTCTTTGACGATCCAGACCAGCTGCTCGCTGCAGCACGTGCCATATACGACGGAATGCGAAGCTGCCCTCGAAGCCGGAGAGACCGAAGGTCTGTTGGGAGTTCTCAGTTTCGCGTATCAGAAGCTCGACGAACTCGAAGTGGTCAAGAAGATTGCTCTTAACGGACAAGACGCCGTGCAGGACCAGATCCACCAGGCAAAGAAGGCCTGGGAACAATTCTACCTCAAGAACCCGGCCAAGGCCACTGTGCAAGATCGTATCAAGGCTGTGAAGGACGCCGACTTCGAGCGCCCTGCTCCGTTCGATGAGCGCCGTCCTCATCAGCTCAGGAACTTGCCATTGCTTCCAACCACCACCATCGGCTCGTTCCCACAAACTGCTCAGATCCGCGCCCTTCGTCGTAAGCTCAAGGGCGGAGAGATCTCGCTCCAAGCTTACCAGGCCAAGATTGACGAGCAGATCGCGTTCAACATGGGTATCCAGGAGGCCCTTGGCCTTGATATCCTCGTTCACGGTGAACCAGAGCGAACTGACATGGTCGAGTACTTCGCTGAGAAGCTTCACGGCTTTGCGTTCACTCAGAATGGCTGGGTGCAGAGCTACGGCTCACGCTGCGTGCGCCCACCCATTATCTTTGCGGACTTGGAACGTCCAGAGGCAATGACCGTCCGGGAATTCGTCGTGGCGCAATCGTTCACGACCAAGCCCGTGAAAGGGATGCTCACTGGTCCAGTGACCATCCTAAACTGGTCGTTCCCTCGCCAGGACATCAGCCGCAAGCTCCAAGCTTTTCAGCTCGCCCTCTGCTTGCGCGACGAAGTTGCCGACCTGGAGGCTGCAAAGTGCACTGTCGTGCAGGTCGATGAACCAGCGCTTCGTGAAGGCATGCCACTCAAGGCGTTGAAGAAGGACGAATACCTCGAATGGGCCGTGCAGGCGTTTAAGCTTTCGACTGCCGTGGCCAAGGTCGAGACGTCGATCCACACTCACATGTGCTACTGCGAGTTCGAAGATTGCATGCACGCCATTGATGCCATCGATGCCGACGTCAACTCCATTGAGAATGCGCGTTCTGACGATGCCACCATTCGATCGTTCAAGGAGATCGGCTACAAGCGTGACCTCGGACCGGGCACGTACGACATCCACTCACCAGTGGTGCCGCCAAAGGAAGACATTGTCAAGAAGCTCCAGAGCTTCTTGAACCTCTTGCCGGCCAACACTGTCGTTGTGAACCCAGATTGCGGTCTGAAGACTCGCAAGTGGCCTGAAACCATCGCTGCGCTGCGCAACATGGTGGATGCCACGCGGGAAGTCCGCGCTACGCTCAAGAAGTAGACAAAAGGTTTTGTTTTGAAGGGATGTGCGCTAGGATGGTCGAGAAACCCACCACCATCGCACTTGAACCTGCCGCACTGATCCATCGGACGTTCTCGATGGCGGAGCGCCAGGTTCCCAATTTCTAATGCCCAAACATGACGATTATATCACCAACCTATCTATCCATTAATGTTGTGCGGGAAATGCACACCCGGTATCTTGCATGACTGCAATTTTGTAATGGTATTAACGCTTTATTTAATTGTAAATTGCATTTTGCCGACCTTTGCATCAACAGAATGTTGACAACAGGTGGGCTTTTCACCCAATCAACTGCATGTAAACTCAATGATTCAGCCAATCAGCGCGCCACAATCACTCTGCCACCTGTGAAGAGGTGCACTCGCGGCGCGCATTCAGCAGGCGAGTTCAACCATTCGCCGGCACAGAGCGTGGCCACGGAAGGCGTTGCATTGGTGGCAGCAAGCGCTATTACCGACGTACATCCATCCGCACACGCGCATTTAATCATCATGAGCAGTGCAAGCACTGCAGCAACCGCTGCTGGCACCAAGAAGAGCGCTGGCGCGTCGAACATCTGCTGGGCCGCCTACGACAACAACCGCGTGCTGGTGCTCGGCCAATTCATCTCGATCCTCATCACTTGCACGGGCATCTTCACGCAGACGCTCAACCAAACGTACCAGATCCAGATTCCTGTGACACAAAGCGCTGGCAACTATCTGCTGCTATGCCTGTATCTGGTGTATCCTGCGTTCATGTACTTCCGCGACAACCAATACCGCCTTGAGGTGCGCAATGTCCGATGTGTCCGCCGCTGGTGACCATCAATGACTACGCATCATGACAATTTAGCTGACACCTGGTGCTGTGTGCGTAGATTCCGCTGTGGAAATACATGCTCTTGGCGCTTGCTGATGTCGAAGGCAACTTCCTCGTCGTGTGCGCGTACAAGTACACGTCCATCTCCAGCGCCATGCTTCTCGATTGCTTCACCATCCCGATGGTTATGCTGCTGTCGGCGCTGTTTTTGAACGCCAAGGTACGATCTTGATGTCGATTAACGCTGGCGCACTCGCGAACCTGGAACTGATGGGTCGATGGTGTTCTTCTTGCAGTACTCGCGGTGTCACTACGTTGCAGTGCTTTTCTGTTTGGGCGGTATCAGCGTTCTCGTTCTGTCCGACATTTTGCGCGATCGCGCAACCCAGGGCGAGACGCCGTTGAGCTCTTCCGCGCTGTACGGTGACTTTTTGTGCTTGGTGGGCAGCGCGATTTATGCTTGCTCTAACGTTGGCCAAGAGTACCTCGTGAAGAAGCGCAACCGTCGTGTATGTGTTAGCTGGTGGTGGTTTATCTATGTTGATCCTCTGATGTTGTCCTCCATGCTCATAACAGCTCGAGTTCCTTGGTATGATGGGAGCATGCGGCTTCTTAATCAGTTCCATTCAAGTCTACATCTTCGAGGGCGAGACTCTTCGCAACACCGAATGGTACCGCAGTGCATTCTTTCACGGATTGACCGCTGAAAAGTGGTGGTTTACCCACACGTTTCTGTCTTCCAGGACTTCATCTAGTGCTCTATGCATGGCTGGATACATCTTCACATTGTTCCTGATGTACACGTTCACCTCGGTATGTCTCTTCACGTTGTCTTGCTATGCCGAATGCGATGTAACTGGCGCATGTGCTTTTCGTTTTTCCCCGCAGATCTTCATGAAAAGTGGCGACGCAGCGATCTTCAACCTGTCGCTCTTGACGTCCGACTTCTTTGCGGTGCTGGCCGCGCGCTTCCTGTTCAACGAGCAACTCAGCAGCTTGTACTTTGTCGGCTTCGGATTGATCATCGCGGGCATCATCATCTACAACCAGTCGCCACCTCCAACAACAGACTCAACCACAGCAGTAGAGCTACAAGAGAAGGTCGAGCTACTACCAACGCATCACATGTAAAGCGCGAGCGATCCATCCCATGCCATTTTGATGGTGATGGTCGATTCCGCTGATGCGTAGATGAGTGACGGTCAGGCACTGCACCAAACCAAATGCGAAGTTCCGCGCAAAAATCCATCTAATATACCTCTGCGCGCTTTTCGCTGCCTGTGATTGGTCCAAAATCCGTTCGCGGCTGGAACGGCATCAGTTTGTTGGACAACAAATCGCGCAATGGCGACCCGGAGTGGCGCGGCCGCCGCGCGGAAGCGCAAGCCCGTCGACGCCGACGAGCTGGACGAGCCACCCGCGCGCATCGGCATCAAGAAGAAGACCAAGAAGGCCGTGGCGGCGTGTGAGCAAGCCGGCAGCGAGTTTGTGGACGCCGAAGTGGGCATGCGCGCGCTGCAGCGCCGCCTCTCGTCCCAGGCCAAGCCCGCCAATCCCCGCAAGGCCTCGACGGCGCCAGCGAGAACCACGCGAGCAGCGGCCACCAGAGCCACCAGAGCCACACGAGCGAGTGCGGCAGTGGCTGTGGCCCCAGCAACTCCAGCTTCAGCTCCAACTCCAGCTCCAGCGGCGGCGTCGAAAAGCGCTGACATAGCGCCGAAGGAGAAGGCTGCGAGATCGCCAAGTCCGATGACAACGAGGAAGCGCAAGACGGCGACGCCGCCGTCGACGAAGAAACGACAGCTCACGCTTGCGGAAGCTCGGGCGCATGCCGTTCGCGCGCAGCAGGAACGAGTGGAGTCGCGTGTCCAGGAGCTGCAGCAGGCGCAACAAGCGCTCCCTGCAACTGTTGAAGCTGCACCACCGCCAGCACCAGTGGAAGACGCACCGCCACCAGCGTCAGCAGGTGATGAAGCTGCAGTGGAGAACACGCAAGTTATTTCCAGCAACCAGGAAGAGGTGGAGCCTGCTGGCGCCGCGTCTTCTTCCACTGTGACGGAGAAACGTGTTGAAGCGAACACGACCGCCGTTGCCGAAACGACGCCGACGGCGTTGGGTGAGAGCACGATGTCCAATGGCAGTGGTGACGAAGTGATTTCCACTCAGCCTGAAGAGACAGCTGAGTCAGAACCGGCGCAGAATTCGGTGCCTGAGCCATGCTCCGAGCCTGCTGCAGAGCCACAACGGGAACAGGATCCTGTCAAGAGTGAGTTCTTCGACGACTTTGACGACGATATGGCATTCATTCAGGCACTCGACGAAGTGGAACAGCGACTGAACATGACACCAATGAAAGCACCGAACACCGCGACGGGCACGCAACCAACCCAACCTGTGATGTCCCCGAAGATTGATGCATCAATGAAATTAGCTCCTGTCACCACTGAAATGGAGATGACCGAACCACCGGCGCAAGAAAGAGATTCAGCGGAGAATGTGACCACTGTTCAAGAAACACTACCTGCGCCTACGCAGGACATGGAAATGCCCACGACCCAGCTAGTGGATGCTGATGCGCAAGGCTTCGCCGAAGCTACATCTTCAACGGGGCTGGCGGAAGACTGCAAATCGACCGCCACCCTCACTCAGGATCTGAGCCAGGCAGACAAGGAATCCGAGAATGCAGATGAGAACGAGCTGCGGTCGCTCAGTGACGCAACTGCAGATAGCTCAGCGATGAACCAACTTGCCAACTCACCGACAATGCTAGATAAGAATGCCGCGACGGACGACGATGCTACCAGCAATGACCAGACACCAGACATTGAAAGGATCAAATGTGAGGTTGCATCGGTCGAAAGTTTTCCAGTTTCGGTGATGGATCAGACGCCGAAAGACAATGCCACGGACGTGCAGGTAAGACTAGCTTGTTTGTGGTCACGATGATACGATACGCCTCTAAGTTTGCGGTGGTTCTAGGTGATGCCATTGGATGTATTGGAGGAACTCGAAAGACTGAAGAGAGAGAACGAAGCCCTTCGGATTTCAAACGAGAAACTCCAGGCAGCTGCAAAGGAAGACTCAACACCTGGAAGCTCAACAACCACAGCTACAACGATCTCAACTAATGAGTCATTGACCAGCAGCTCTACTGTCAAAGTTGAAGCAAATGAACGCAGTGATAACTCAGATTCAGCTGTGTCCACACGCAATGTACCTGAAACGGTGCGACAAATCCACTCAAGTCCTTCGTCTGAAGCAATTGATGATGTTGAGAAATCTGCACCATTCGATAACGGCGCAGATGGCACCTCTGGGGATGAAATGAATAGGGAGGACAAGCCGTTCGCAAACGTGCTACTGCTCAATGAGCGGGCCCCAACCCCATCTGACCACGATTCGACTGTTGATGAGGCTGCCAAGGATGCAGTCGACGACAATTCGAAAATGTGGAACGACAGTGATAAGTGCATGCCAACTAAGGAGGTCGATTTTGCTGAGTCACCTCAACGCTTACCAACACACAAGAAGGAAAGTGCTGGCTCAACCATGGGCATCAAGATGCAGAATCCACCAGCTGTGACCTTCGCAACTGATTCCGAAGACGAAGAGGAACATGACGAGAAAGCGCGCGTGCCTCAACGACCGAGTCGTGCGCATCTTCATGTCGAAGAATCACAAACTGAAAGTGAAATGGAAGACGATGAACACCACGATGCATCCAGTGATGGCGACTCTGATGTTGGTGGAAATACAAACGTATTGGAAGCCGCACTCAAGGCTGCAACGACCTCAAATGTGTCAGTGACGAACGGTACTCCAGCAACTCGCCCGACTTTCAAGCCAATATCACAGAAAAGAACACAAGCAAACAGTGAGAAGAATATTGCTGTGGTAAATCCCACAGCGAATCGGAAGCGTCCAAGAACAGAACTGGGCGCAGCTGCTTCTTCGGCAAAGCTAGATACGACTTTCGCGCGAAAGAGTGCCACCAACTCCACCAAGTGCAAGAGTACGCTTCTATGGCCAAACCTCGACGACTTCTTCGAATTCATCCTGTGCCTTTCGCCGTCTCAGACTCGTTTGCCAGACAAACGCCAGCGCTATCTTCGCAAGTTCAAGCAACGGGGCCTTCCAGCGGTGTATGACAACGTGAACGACTACTGTTGTGCTCAAATGGAGGCAATTATGGAAGAACTCGTCGCCTCCGTGCGCAGCGCCAAGGAGCTCACTTCGTACAATATGCGCAAGTCTTTGTTCCTCACGTCAGTTTCGCCCTGTTCTTCTGCACACAGCATCAGTGATGCGTTTCCAACGGCCCAGACACGTCTGAACGCTAGCGCAATTTTCAGTGAAAGTGGTTTCAGCGGCACCACCTCTGGCCAACACGATTTTATTCTGACATTCCACGCCAACGAAGTGAAAAAAACTGCCAACTCTGAATTTGTGAACGGTGATCTGTTGCTTCTGCGGTCACCGCCGTGGAAGAACTACCAACTGCGCTTTTTCGGTATCGTCCTGTGTAATTCTGTGGTTGCGGTTGGTGCTGGTGGAGGAAATCCCAACGAGAACGAACAAATTTGCGTGCTAGTTCGCGCTGACCCCGCGACATTGGGTGACGAATGTGGCGACAATGATGAAGCGATTCAAAGCAACTTATTCAGTACGATCACCGAAATGTGTTTATCCAACCAGAAGGCTTCAAATTGGCGCTGGTCGCTCGAGAACGTTCATAACATCACGACAAGTGCCCGTGAGTTCCAGGCCATCAAGTCCATCCCGATGCTGCCCCCTGACATCACCGACATCCTCGTCAAGGGAAGCATTACGTCAGGACCTAACACCGCCGCAACTGATGACGAGTTGACGAAACTGTCGCCTCGACTGGTGACCGAGTTGCGAAGCAAATACAATGTGCCTCAGCTCAAGGCTATCGCGGGGGCGGTTGGCGAGGCCAAGCACATCATCATTCAAGGTCCTCCTGGTACAGGCAAGACGAAAACAATCCTCGGCATCCTTAGTGCTTTGCTGGATGGTGCGGCTCTGGGATCTGCGAAGAAACGCGTGCGAATTCGTGTTGGTGCCTCTCTTCAAGATGACCGATCCCCTGCTAAGCCGAAGACTGTAGCCGAGAGCACGATTCGTGTTCTCGTGGCAGCTCCAAGTAATGCGGCAGTCGACGAGTTGCTTGTGCGACTTCTCAGTGAGGGAGTCTTTGATGGCACGAAGGGTTCATCGTACCGTCCTCGCATCGTCCGTGTGGGTCGTCCGGAAAGCTTGCAGCAACAGCAACGATCGCAGAAGAACGAACCCGACAATAAGAAAATTCGCAAGAAGTGGCGCAAGTATGCGCATGAAGTAGAGGAAATCCTTTTGGAGAACCTGGTGACGAAGCATCGCAATGCGTTCCCGTCGGCAAAGATCGCTCGCCAAGAGATCCTGAAAAACGCCCAGATCGTGTTTTGTACGCTCAGTGGTGCAGGCTCGGTGGCGATGTGTGACTTCCCACAGGAGTTTGACGCCTTAGTCGTTGACGAAGCCGCCCAAGCAGTAGAAGCGAGTACGTTGATCCCGTTCAAGTTTAAGCCAAGCCGAGTGATTCTAGTTGGTGACCATCGTCAGCTCCCAGCTACGGTCATCTCGAAGCGGCTGATCGAACTGCGGTATGATCGAAGTATGTTCGAGCGATTCGTGGACAACAAATCGCCCGTGTTTCTGCTGAACAACCAGTATCGCATGCACCCTGAGATTTCTCAATTTCCATCTCGACAGTTTTATCAAGGCAAGTTGGTACAGGAACGCGAAATCAAGGACTGGACGACGCGCAAGTATCACCAGGACCCGTACTTCAAACCTTTCCTCTTCTTCGACGTACTGGGCGGTCAGCAAAGCCAAGTCAGGGGATCCAAGTCGTTGCGGAACTTGAGCGAAGTCGAGTTCGTGCTCATGCTGGTGCGCACGTTGCTGACTCGGTTTTCGGAAATGGAATGGAAGAAAAAGATCGGTATCATCGCGCCATACAAGCAGCAGATCCACGAGCTGGGTACGAAACTGGGACACCTGGAACAGCAATTCGATCGCAAGTTGGAGATCGAGATCAACACCGTCGATGGTTTCCAGGGCCGCGAGAAGGACATCATCATCTATTCGTGCGTCCGTACGAGCGGAGGCAAGCGCGGCAACAACGCCAAACTGGACGCTTTCTGGGCTGACGTACGTCGTATGAATGTCGCCATCACGCGCGCCAAGAGCAGTCTCTGGATCATTGGCAACTCCCAGTTGCTCGAGCAGAGTGCCGCCTGGCGCGCATTGATCGAAGACACCAAGTCCAGAGAACTCTACCTCCTCGACAGTGAGTTTATTGCCAACAACGGCGCAACGATTGGGATCTCCACCAATACGATCGCCACGCCAGCAACAGCAGCAAGCGGTGATGATCGAAACAACAACAACAACACCAACAACAAAAGCGAAAACAACAGCAGCAACAGCAATAGTAGAGGCAAGAGAAGCGGTGGCCGTCGGTCGCGGAAGCACAAGAAGGCCAAGAAGGAACAAAACCCTTGAAGGGCCAGTGGTCATGCCGCTCTCACATGGCTACATTATTCAATCAACACCCATTCGTAGACCTCGTGCTTTTTCGTTATGGCCATGGTGTCCACGGCTCAACTAACATCAGCAGCACGATGCACAGACCAACGACCAGTGGATGGTCATGTTCACCAGGTGGGTGCCTCCAAAGCCAGGCGGAACCAGCCATATTGGCGCTGCTGGGAGAGAGAATGTGATGTGAAATGCAGCTGCTTTTTAAGCGCGCTTGAACGGTTGCACCTCGCATGTCGTCCGCTGGCGTCCGCTGGGCGTCCCCCATTCAGCGGACGGGCGGACGCGCTGGGTGTGTTGTGTTGTGTGGGCCACACCATCTAGGGTGGCGGCCACCCCAGCCAGTCCAGCCAGTCCTTTTTTCGAGCAGAGAGAACCACACAGCGCAGCGCCCGCAGCCCGGAAACCGCCCCAACATGGCTGAACCAACCCCGAAGACCGAAGAAATCCCACCAAAGGTGGAGGCCGAGGAGGCCGAGGCCGATGACGGCAAGGACCCAGAGTCGGAGGAGCCACAGGCTTACTTCGAGCCAGTCGTCAAGCTCGATGAAGTCGAGGTCATCAGCGGCGAAGAAGACGAAGAAGTGCTCTTCAAGATGTACGTGGAGCGATGGATTGCTTTTTAGCAGCTGCAGAAGCCCACTAGGCAAGCGACGATGGCGGGTCTCTGGTGAAGGACACGGCCATGTTGTTCCGGCCTTGGCTGCAGCGCTGCGTGGGGTGGGAGAGGAGAGCGCGGCAGGCAACTGACAGATCGTGTGCGTGGATGGCAGGCGCGCGAAGCTTTTCAACTTCCGTGAGACCTTGTTGGACAAGGGATCGGGCAAGAAGAACTGGTGCGAGCGTGGCGTCGGTGACGTGCGCTTCCTCAAGCACAAGGAGAAGGGCAAGGTGCGCCTGGTGATGCGTCAGGAGAAGACCCACAAGATCATCATCAACCACCTCGTGGAATCGCGAACCACGCTGTCGCCGAACATGGGCAGCGACCGCGCCTGGGTGTTCAGCTGCTACGATTTCTCGGAAGGTGAAGTCGAGACGCAGATCTTTGCGCTCCGTTTCGCCAACGCCGAGAACGCGCAGAAGTTCAAGGAAGCTCACGACTTGGCGAAGAAGACTAACAAGGACACCGAGGCTGGCGTCGATGCCGCCGACACCTCGGCCGGCGATGAAGCCGCCAAGGCCCTTGAGAACTTGGACGTGAAGAAGGAGGTGCGTTCTCCGCGCGCACTTTGCGCTGCCTTGCGCGTCCTTGTCGACGAACTCTGTGACTAATTCGTTTTGATGTTGTGTAGTAAACGTGTGTAGATCTGTTCCACGAAGACGCAGAGGATAAGAATGTTGCTCCATTGATGAATCAGAATGAATAGACTCTTTACCACCGTACGCCTCTTGAAAATGCTCTGCTAAAAGTCTCTGCAAGGTAAATGATCAGTTTAAGGCGCTCAGTTCCACAGGTAATGCAATCAATAATTTATTGCAAGCAAAATAATTCCTCAATTTCTTCATTGCCCGCCCAAATACAAAATACTGCACAGTACATTTGAACCGTGTTGTGCCTGGTCTCACAGGTCACAGATCTGTGCTCTCACAGCTTGTTTAATTAATATACTGTAACAATTGATGCGGATCTGCAAAAACATATTTTGGAGGTAGTTTTGGCGACATCAATTATCAATAGCATTTCGAGAAAAAATAAAATGAAGCACCTTGAGCTGATCGACCTTCACCTGCTCCCCGCAAGATTTTAGCGAAGGGTGGGGTTTTGATTGGTAAAAATCCAGCATCAGTTGCGCGTCACTCTTGGTGTCCAAAACGGTAAGGAATTGCCCACTTAGCGTGTGTTCCGTGATTTATATTCACAGAATGCGCCAAACGCATCGAACGCGTCAAACGCGTCAAACGCGTCAAAAGTTGGCGTGGCCACGCTAGGTATCCCGGTATAATTTAGAGTGCAACCGGTGGGGTACCGACACGCAACCGGGAAACATTTGGAATATTACTCGCTAAAGTCAACCGGTGGAGTTGCTCATAGTACCATATAGTAAAGTGGTGGCAATAACTATACGGCCACCATGGGTTTCGGGTTTATAAGCCAACTTGGACGCCAATTGCCGCGATATTTCCCTCCAATAGGGGCATGGCTTTTGCAGAATAATCTCAATCGTCGCCAGCTCAATCAGTGTCCAGGTCAACGCAAGAGACTCACTTTTCAAAATAACGGCTGGTAGTAAGTATACGGCCACTGCATGGACGCACGCATATTGTAACCATCTAAGCGTTGCTTATGCGTGCTGCGTTAAAGTTAGATTTGTCGCTGTCTGCCACAAACCACAGCCACTTCTATTTGTCTACCTGCGCAACAGCAATGCCGCCTGAAGCACAACTTACGGATGAGGAACTCGGCATGATCTTGGGCCTCCGCGTCAGCGAAACGAGCTGTCGTGGAATCGACACGCTCCCAAAGCCTATGCAAGTCGTCCTCGCCCTGGCCGACCTGCTGCTGTCACTGACCGGGACATCCGGATGGTCATGCGGAAGATCGGGGCAGACCAAATGACATCTGCAAGCATTGTGAACGAGCTGCAATTGTCGATCATGGCTCGGCAAGTGCGCTAGTACCTGCAGCAGTCGGAAAAATTTGCTTACTTGAAGCGCATCAAGAGCCCACAGCTGACTGAAAAGCATCGGTCACCTACGGTCGAGGTTGCGTTGTCTCGAGTGCAATGGTCAAGCTCACAATGGGCTCGCGTGATCTTTTCTGACCAGAAATTTGAATCTGGACGGGCCAGATGGATTCCAGCATTATTGGGCTGATCTGCGGAAGGAGCGAGAGATTTTCTCGAAGCGGCAGCAGGGTGGTGGTTCCGTCATAGTGTGGGGTGCCATCACCATCAGCGGTCGGTCGGAGTTGGCTGTTCTCGAAGGAAGAAAGAATAGCGCAAGGTACACCGACACGCTGGGGACATTTCTGTTGCCCATGCTGCAGCTGACACGTGGTTATTTTACGTTTCAACCGGACAATGCGTCCATCCACGTCTCGCGTGAAAGACGTGGCTGCGAGAGAACCATGTGTTTACGATGGAGTGGCCAGCAAGGTCTCCAGATCTAAACCTGATTGAGAACGTGTGGGCGATCCTATCATGTCGCGTTCATGCCAACGGCCACCAGTTCTAATGCGTGAAGACCTCAAAATCGCAGTCCTTGAGGCATAGCTCATCGACAACTGCATCAAATCGATGCACAAGCGCTGCCTAAGTTGTTGTTGCCAACAACAACAACAACCGCACTTCCCACACACATAGCCAATGACTTGAACAATCGTGGCGGGGCGAGGGAAAGTTAAATTGATGCTGGTGGTCGCAAGGCCGTTTGCTTCACGTTTGCTTCCCGCCATCGCGCTGCGATGATGAAAGCTACATCATTGCGTCCATGCAGAACAGCGGTTGACCATGCGACAGCAACGAAAAGCAGCAGTGCTGAGGACGCAGAAGGCGAAGGCAATTATGACATCCAGGTCGAGGTGCCAGTCGAAGGTAACCCAAGATGATCGAAGTGAAAGTCACAGTGTCGACGCAGCTGACAGCGACAGCGACAACAACAGCGACAGCGGCGGTGCAGACAACGAGGAGTTTGAGATTGTCGAGATCGTTGATGAACGGATGAGAGGAAGGCAACGGAAGCTCAAGGTGAAATGGGCTGGAGATTACCCGGAGTCATGAGGGCAAGATGTCTCCGACGGCGCGCTCAAACTTTGGGATGAAAAGACGTCTGAACAGCGGAGACAGAGGGCAGCCGCTCGCAGGGCGACATTGTCACACATGAGACCGCACATCGAGGATGATCGTGCTACAAAGCAGCGCCGCGTTGATGCTACTGATCTGCCAGCGACCACCAGGATATGCACTGCGGCCTCGAGCAACGTTGAAGACAAGGGTGCGAAAGCCCGATCACCTCCGCCAGTATGTTCCGTCTGCGGTGAGAGCGACGGTGTCGGCAGGGCATGCTCTGAGTGCTCAGCACCTATGCACCACTATTGTGTGCATGAAGTTTGCAAACGCCTACAACTTGTCCGGGATAGTGTTCCAGTCCTCGAATTTGACGGTGACCAGTGTTATTGCAGCACAGCCTGCTACCGATAGAAGACAGGTGAGAAAATGTTGAAGATGTGGACCATTCAAATCCTAGCTGCACTGAATGCGTCAACGAGGAGAATCTTGTTGGTCGTTCAGTGACATTCTCTCCGGCAGAGGAACCATGGATGGATTCGTCGACGAAGTCGGGGAAGTCGAAGAAAGCATACCGGATGGTTGGCTCGACATGTCTGGTCGGTCGTTTGACTCGGAAGCTGAAAGACCGATTCGAGATCAAGTGGACAAATACACGTTTCCAGTCAGCCGAACTCGTGCACGTGATTCCCCGGCAAAACGTGATTGCTGGCGTCAACAATCTGGCCAAAATGATTGGGATGCATTGTGCAAAGTGTACACCAAGGAAGCATTTGAGAACGTTGAGATCGGAGATAACTTCCAGGCTGTCGACAAGCGAATGCTTGGATACCGCGCGTTCGAGCAACCAATTGACACATTGGATGGCGTTGAAGACATTCCATCGCTCGATATCTCCGCGGACGCCAGTCTCGATGCTCCAGATGATCTCTATCAGCATCCATCGTCACAAGAGGACGATTCCGCTGCGCACGGCATCCAAGGCGGTCTGACGCACACGAGATCGAAGCCCTTCATCGCGACATCTGTTCGAGCATTCTGCTGCCGCCAGTTTTCTTGCTTATCTCGCGATTCCATTCTGGAAGAAGGTCGTGTGGAGGCGACGAAAATGAAGTGTGATGAGCTCCACTCGTCACAGGTAACTCTCGACGACGTGATGAAGTTTTTCGGCATCATGTTCTATATGTCTCTCTCCAAGAAGGGTTCGTATAAGAACTATTGGGGTGAACAACCTGAAGAGACGATATTCAGACAGGAAATATGCGGGGAACGTATAGAGGACGTAATATCACTGCGTCGGTTCAATCACCTTCGCAAAGTGCTGACGTTTCAGTTTGCCCCAGCTGAGGCACTTAAGAGCAAGGATCCTCTCGTTCGCATTCGGCCACTTGTGAACATTCCAAAGTCTCGGGCTGGCCGATTCGTCGACGTGGGTAGAAATGTCTCCGTGGACAACGCTAGCATTGCATGCCGTGTGAAGTATGCTACTGATCGTATCGTCTCCAACGCCACCAAGCCTGCGGGGAAGTACTTCAAATTGTACGTCTGTTGCTGCTCAACGTCATGGATTGCAGTGAACTTTCGTGTCCACTGCGCTTCGTCCCTCCCTGATCAAATCGCTGGCATCGTTGACGACAGTGTGGCTGAAAGGGTGGCTGTAGCATTACAGCACTCGTCAGAAGTTCGAGAGATCGTCACAGAAGTCACTATGCCGTTGCACGGCAATAAACGCATCGTCAACACTGACAACTTTTACACGTCATGCCAGCTTCTGCTCTCTCTTCCCGTCAACGGACAGTACGGGCGAGGAACCATCCGATTGAACAGCAAGCATTTCCCGAAGTTTGTGAACATAGACAAGAAAGCAACCTACCACAAGGTACTATGAATCAAGCTGTCCGTGAAGCTCATCGTATCGTGGCAGCATCGTGGGTTGACGGAGCTCTCGTCAACGTTGTGTCAAATGCGGACTTCTCGAACATCACCACTGTGTACCGAACTATCAAGTAGAGATCGGTGCCGTTTGAGGAGCCAGCGTGTATTGCAGAGTACAACTCAGCAATGCAAGGCGTCGACCGCCTCGATCTGCTCCGAGCGGGTTTCTCAATCGCAGACGGCCATTCATTCGCATCTCCGCGGGAGAACAGCTCACTTCCGGTTGGTATTGCCGACAACACTGTGGATGAAGTACCTGCCCACTATCACTCGAGCCTCCAAAGCCCACATCAAGTTTCTTTCGGACTTATCCCCGTGTACGCGAGTGGTTCTACTGGATAGGCATCTACCGCTCGGTTTGCCATCTTGCCCTGACTGTCAGTCGGGTAAGGGTGCGCCACGAGAGCGTGGTCACTCACCTGGTAATATTGCTGCAACGTATCCATTCGAAGTCATCGTCATGGATCATATCCCGTCATTGCCCAAGTCACACAAGGGCGACACGGAGTTGTTGATCTGGGTGGATCAACATACAGGGTATGCAACCACGAAGGCGTCGAGCTCCCGCAGTGCTCAAACCATTGCAGAAGCGTACGAGTCGGCGATGTTCTGACATTTTGGCGCAAGCAGGGTCATCCGGCATGACCAGAACCTGGCTTCATGTTAGTAGTGCTCAAGGCATTCACCAGGCTGATCGGCGAGTAGCGCTGGCTTACAGACCATAAGCCAACGGGACCACCGAGCGTATGGTGCAAACTATAACGAGAGCGATCAAGCTCTACGTGAAGGACCGTGGGCAACGAGACTGGGACGAACGCCACTTCCGTTCGCTGTGAATCAGTCAGTGGACCGGATCCGGGGTGACTCCCCCGCCTACCTGCTGTTTGGATAGCAACCAAGGTCGACTATGGAAATGATAATACCTGATCCTGAGCACGACGTTCAGGCAAAACGTGCAGAAGCACTACGGTCAAGCCCGTGCAACGGTGAGCGACAGGCTTGACAGTGCCAACAATGAAGTGGCTGACGCTCGGGATCGCTTGGTGGATGACTTGGAGGAAGGTGACCGCGTGTAGTTGTACATCAACCACGTGAAGGAGGGGTACGCACGCAAGCGTGAAAACCTCTGGCACGGACCGTTCCGGAGTTGCAGAGCGTGTGAGCGAGTTCAGCGTGAGGCTACCGGTTGAAGACATGGATTACCGGTTCCACCCAATCGAACACATTTCCAGGCTGAAGTAGCGTCAGCCACCCTGACCGACCAGCGGTTGAGCTTTCTCCAGGGGTTGTGGAGCGGCTCGATTTCGACGAAGCCTTACTGCCAGAAAACAGTGATCACACATCGGGTGAATATGAGGTGGTGATAGTACTGGATGACCGCGTCAAGCGAGTTGCTCGCAAAGGCCGCACCATCCGTTAGGACCTCGTGAGCTGGGCAGTCGAAGGCGATCCAAGCTGGGTCGAGGAAGACGACGTCAGTTGTGGAGGCTTGCTGCATGACTACTGGCAGAAGCGCAAGACTCGGAACCGCTTCGACGTCGTACAAGAAGCCAAAGATGACGACGTGAGCTACGTAACGAGCCCATCCAGCCGCTGACCATTTTTGCGAACTCGAATGGCACCAATGGAAAAAGTTATTTTCATTTCTGACAAATCATTTTTGAATATTCGAGAACGCTACCGTGGCCAATCGAGATCCTCTCTGCCGACGTAGTCGTTTTTCTCGGTCGACAGTTCGAGTCGGCGGCTGATTTGGGGGGCTCAACATTTGAGATCATGCGGATATGCATGCGCCGATGATCGGATTGAAGTCGGCTAAAGTACTCTCAGGGACTGCATGGTGAATTCCGCCCAAAATGTGCGGATTCCACATCCAATCAACCAGGATGGTTGATTGGCCAAAACAACGAGGAGCCTACACTTTTTCATCCAATCAAGACGGGGGTGGCTTCCCTTCATGTACTACCACCGCGTTGGCGATTGGCGGCAACCATGGTCCAGCTCAATGCGACGCCCAGTGATGCGCGCTCCAGTTGCAGCGGCCGCATCAATGGCAAAGTGCAGTTCATTCGAGCGGGTGCACGCACCACGCAGGCGCTGGCCAAGGTGTACTTGAATGGCGCGGACATGGCCGCAGCCAAGATCGACACGGGCAGCGTCGTGGTCGTGAGCCAAGCCGTCAGCGCCAACGATGCTGCGCATGCGCCAGAGCTTGTGCTGTGTGGCGTCGCGTGGCCATTACATAAAGTCAAGCGCCATGGCGTCGGCGTCAGCTTCGTGTGGGAAGCGTGGCTCACGCCGCAGTTGGAGGCGCTGAACGTGCACGGCGTCGACGTTGTGGCACTGAAGGACGCGCACTGGGTGGCCAAGCGCGTGGCCAAGAGCGTCGAGCTCGTGGTGACCTCGCGTGCGACGCACAAGGCCGCACCGTCGGCGCCGGAGCAGCTGCTGCTGGCGCACTACGTGCGCGCGATGCTGGACGGCGTGCTGCTGCACATCGACGCGCAGATCTCGCTCTCGGTGCACGGCATCAACACGGTCTTCCGCGTCAAGTCGGTGACGTCTGATAGCACCGCCAATGGGGGCGTTGCAGTGTTCCATGTCGCGCCGGAGACATCAGTTCATGTGCAGTGGGAGATGGAGACGTCCCCAGCTGCCACAGCCATCCCTGACAGCAGCAGCACTGACAAGAGCGTGAAGAAGGACGAAGCAGCCCGTGGGTTCGCTGCCGTCGGTGGCTTGAAGGCAGAGATTGCCACGATCCGACAGATCATCGAACAGCCGCTGGTGAATCCAGAAAACTTCGCCAAGTTCGGATTGCCGCCTCCTAAGGGCCTGCTCATGTTCGGACCACCAGGCACAGGCAAGACATTGATTGCGCGCTGCTTGGCCGCCGAGCTGGATGCCAAAATCTTCTTCATCAACGGTCCTGAGATCGTCAGCAAGTTTATTGGTGAAAGCGAAGCGAACCTACGCCGCATTTTCCGCCAAGCTAGCGAGCAAGGACCGTCGTTGATCTTTATTGACGAGATCGACGCCATCTGCCCCAAGCGCGACGGACGTGTCGGAGATATGGAGAAACGCATGGTCGCTACGCTGCTGACGATGATGGATGGCCTGGAAAAGCAAAGCCAAGTGGTCGTGCTTGGAGCGACGAACCGACCAAATGCGCTCGATCCAGCTATTCGACGACCAGGACGGTTTGACCGAGAAGTTGAGATCTCGATTCCAAACGCCAATGACCGTCTGGAGATCCTGCAAGTGTTGCTTGCGCGCATTCCTCACCGTGTCACGGACGAAGAGCTGCTCGAGCTTAGCAGCAACGCCCATGGCTACGTCGGCGCTGATCTGAGTGCTATCTGCAAGGAAGCAGCGTTGCTGGCGCTGCGACGGTCATTTGCAGCACGTGATCCGGCCAACAGGGACCCTTTGCAACCGCTGCACGCATCTGAAGCAGGATTCGAAGTCACGCTGGGTGACCTCAAGCAAGCCATGGCCGGTATTCGACCAAGCGCGCTGCGCGAGATCGCGATCGACGTGCCGCGCGTGCTCTGGAGTGATATTGGTGGCCAGCACATGATCAAGCAGCAACTTAAAGAGGCAGTCGAGTGGCCACTGCAGCACCCGGAGGCGTTTGTGCGCATGGGTATCCGCCCACCCAAGGGCGTCCTCCTGTATGGCCCGCCTGGATGTAGTAAAACGTTAACGGCCAAGGCATTGGCAACTGAAAGCGGTATGAACTTCATCGCCGTCAAAGGTCCTGAGCTCTACAGCAAGTGGGTGGGTGAGTCCGAGAAGGCTGTGGCTTCCATCTTCCGCAAAGCCCGAGCAGCAGCGCCGACCGTGATATTCTTCGATGAAATTGATGCCATCGCATCGCAACGTGGCGGTGATGGCAGCTCACAGGTCGCTGATCGAGTGCTGAGCCAGCTGCTGACCGAGATGGATGGCATCGAACCTCTGAAACAAGTGCTTATCGTTGCTGCAACGAACCGACCGGATTTGATTGACAACGCTCTCATGCGACCAGGGCGAATTGATCGCGTGCTATACGTAGGCCCACCAGATCTCCAGGCACGTCTCGAAATTCTGTCTATCCACTGCCGCAAGATGCCGTTGGATGCCGACGTCAATCTCCAAGAAATCGCGGTGCTTACGGAACAGTTTTCTGGTGCTGAGCTGTTCTCACTGTGTCGTGAAGCAGCGATGCGAGCCATCGAGGAAGACAAACGTGCAGAAGTCGTCGCACGGCGGCATTTCCTGCAGGCTCTCAGCTGCATTCAGCCGCAGATCGACGACAACATGCTCGAATTTTTCCAGAATTTCCGGACTCGGCGGAAGCGGTAATCTGAACAATATCATAGACAATTGAACATCAAACCAAAACAGCATTCGAGCGCGCAAATGCAAGGCAACAGCGTTTCTTTCTTCACTCGTTAGCGTGGTATGGTCAATAGCTAGTTCACAGCGCTGGACCTTGATTGGGGGATGCCAATCGCCATGGGCAACGGAGAGAGCGGCAAATGCCTGACGCGTGCCAGGTTTGGTGTATCTGCCTCCACTCTTCTCCTCGTTTTCTGTCATTGCGTGTGGGCTCATGCCACTACTTGCGCTGCGTGGGTGAGCGGCGATACGGTTCCTCGATTCGCTGCACCATTTGGTCGAACAACTTGCAATTACCAGCCTCCTTGTCCGCCATCAGGCGTGTGAGCATGGGCTTCCACTTGCGTCCGCGCGTGTTGATGAACCAGTTGTTGACCTGCTCAATGGTGATGCCTCCTTGGGTGCCTAGCCATTCCTTCTCTTCTTCCGACGGATATGGGTGGTGTAGGTGGTCTTCAAACCACTGACGCAGCACAGTCTTCGCCTCCTTCGACAGGTTCGTCCGCTTCTTGGGTCCTCGTTGCTGCGATGTATCGAATGCCGCCAACAGCGCCGAGTTGGATGCTGGGATTGCACCCGTGGCGGGCTGCCGCGGCGCCGCCTTGGTCGACGCGAACTTCACGAGATTCTGCCACGCTTGACCGTAGTTCTTCTTCACCAGGGGATCGGGCATCATGTCGAACGCCATGCGAAAGTCTTCCAGCACTGGTGGATGCGGCGTTTCAGTTGGATGATGTGGAGTCGACTGGAACTGCGGCGCAAACACGGCCGCTTCAGAGGCCGCGACGTCGACACCTAAGGCAGAGAACGTCAAGAAATGATTGCGCATTTCGTCACAGTCAAACATAGGATCCTCCAGCAGCGACTTCTCCGCCATGTCCAGTTGCTCCAGGGCTACTTCCTTGCTTTGGATCTTGGGCATGTCCGCCAACGCCGCCAGCAACTCCTGCTGCAGCTTCAGTGTGTCATCGGGCATCGCCGACTGGGCTTGCACCGGGTAACGCCGCTCGCGTCGCATCTGACCTGGGACGTAGTTGGCGCGGTTCGGAAACGTCATGCTGCTGGTGCTGCTGGTGCTGTCGCTGCTACGTTGCGTCGCCTTCCTGCTCGGTGCTCGCACTGCCGTCTGGTGTGCGCAATGGCTGAGAGAACAGCACGGTGCACCGATGGGATCGGACGCTGCCAGCAACGTTCGCGCCCGCGCCCTTTCTTTCCCGGCAGGTCATTTCCACTCACGCCAGACGCACTGCAAGTGCTGCACCGGCACCAGCAGAAAATCGTCGTTGTCGTCGTGCGCCATCGCGCCGGTGATGGCCGCCGACCCGACCAGCGCCGATCCAGTGTAGCCATTTGAACATTCAAACTCCCACGCTTGCCCGGGTGGTGTGTGCCACACCAGATAGTTCACCTAATTATCGTGAACCATTGGTGTGGACCACGTTAATTACCGACCAGACACGATTTAATATTTTTTGTTTTTTGTGACAGGACAGCGCATGCGCCACCGTGCGTGGGCTTTGACCGAGAACGTGGATTGATGGCGCCGAGCATGACGACGGCGCGGGCGGCGGAGCAGGCGCACGGGTACCTGTCTCGGAAAAAGCGCACGGAATGGAGCGAAGCGATGCGCATGGACAATGAGGTCAAGATCCTGGACGTCAACGGCGAGTGGGTCATCTGCCGCACGTGCACCGAGCTGTACGAGAAGTGAGTTGTGCGCCATGGCCATGGGCCATGGCTGTGGATATGACTATGGCTATGAATGTGTGGCTCTTGGCTGTGTGGCGATGAGGATGGATGAATGGATGGCTGTGGGGATGGAAAACTGACGTGGCCTGGCCGTCCACTGCAGGACACGCAAGGGCAGACGCCCGAACGACCAATACGGATTCAAAGTCAAGATGAACGCGCCATTCCAGGAAGCAGCGTGGCTCATGCACAAGAACCGCGTGGTCGGCCATCGCGTGGCCGACACTTCGGACGAGGCCGCGCACGACGACAGCGACCAGTTCCTGGGTGGCGCCGATGGCCATGAGCTGGCGACGGACGCAGCGCTGGCAGCGGCAGGCAGCGACAGCGCCGGCGTGGCCTCCACGACGTCCACGACTGTCCGGCACGTGGGTCGCAAGCGACCGAAGCCTGTTGGCAGCAGCAGCGACCGAGATGACAGCGAAGATGAAGCGCAGCAGGTCGGCGCGCTCGAGTTGGTCGAAGACAGCGGCGGAGACCACTGCCACGTGAGTGCGGCGCTGTCGCACTCGGGGCCGTTCTTCATGGAAGAGATGAAGTTCGACGACGAGCCGCCACGCATGAACGTGCCGCGCACGGGCTGGCGCTGCCCAGGCATTGTGCCCGACAGCTTCTATTCGACCAAGGCCGAGCTCGTGCATGCGTTCGCCAAGTATTACGTCGGACACTACCGGATCAACGTTGTGCGCGACATCCGTTCGGACAAGTACGTTCATGTCCGACGACATCGCGGCATGGCTTTGGTTGATTGATCACGGTCGCGTGCATGTGTCTGTGGGCGTGCAGAGTGATGCTGTTCGCGCATGATTGTGAGAACAAGGTGGTGCAGCGAGATCGTCCCAGTCAGCCTGTGGCGTGCGAGAAATGCTACGAGATCTGGTCCACGAACAAGAGCTTCAAGCGCATTCTGCGCAAGATGGAGCGCTACAACGCTGTCGAAGACATTCTGCGGCAATCGTGGAGGTGGGATAGCGTCCATATAAGACAAAGGCGATCACTGCTACGCCCACTGACGGAGATGTTTGGTGTGATCACAGCTTGACGGACGAGCAGCTGACCGTGCTCGCCAACTTCCGGCATTCGAGCGGGTCGAACCTGAACCTGGAAGGACGCAAGCTTAAGCAAGCAGCCATCGTCGTCCTCAAGCGATATAAATCCGACAAACCCACGGCCGCCAAATCGGCTGCACAGAGTGGGCCACTGTCAGCGCTGCCCCTTGGATCGTTACCGGTCCTTCCCGTGCTCCCTGTGTTGCCGATGGTAGCTCCAGGACGGGAGGTGATCACTGTCCAAGCCAAGGACACGGCGATCCCGGAACAAGACGCCTCGACTGACCTGACCTCGATCGCTGGCACTGATCTCGTGCCCGCTCAAGACCCACTTGGAGCGTCGGAAGAGCCATCGTCCGGAGCATCCAGCTCCACAGCAGCCATGGTCTGAGTATTTTTGACGTAAAAATGCGCGAGATCATCAATGATGATCGCCTGGCAAGCCCCCCATGCCATATTGACCAGCCCATCGACGCCGCCATCCCAACTGCGCACGCGTGTTGGCTCCGGCGGAGATTCTCGAGACAAGAACGCCACAAACGGTTCTGTGCGTCATGTATTTTGAGCAGCTGGATCGACGGCGCGCTTCAAACCCACCAGCATCCGTGTGTGCCCGAAACAGCTGATGGGTAGCGAGCCCGGTGAAGCTGCGCGGCCATCAACGGCGCACGATCGGTCGCATGAGCCCAGTTTGGAGCGAGCCTTATTCTCCAATCCTCTTGTCTCTGCGGCAGACCGAATCAGCAGAAAGCCGATCCATTGGGCTGCCACACGCCTCGCCATCGTCCCAGCACGACACTTCCACTACCCAGCTCGCAGTGCAAGACGCCAGCAACCGCTTGCGTCTTCCACGTCATCCAGGAACCATAGGCACGTTACAACGAAGCAAGATGCAGGTGCTGCTTGCAGCATCGCTCGTCTCGGTCATGATCGTGGCCGGGATCACGGCGATGGGGTGGGCTCGCACACGCACGAAGCGACTAAAGAGCGAAGCGAAGAAGAAGGAAGAAGACGAATCCGTTGACAACGAAGTGGAGATCGTCGTTGAGCCCACATGCCAAACTCCGTCATCGTCATTGAAGAAGGACTTGCGGCGCACGCCGCGCCAGTTGGACCGAGCCATCTCGAAGACTGACGAGTTATCCAAGCGCGTAGCGCCTGCGGAGTCGGTCAGCGGAAGCACTCCACCAGAGTTGGCCAACCGGCGACAATACGTGCGTGCGGTGGCAAGCCGATTTGAGTCACAGGCACGAGGAATTAAGAAGACCGCGTCGCCACCCAAGCCAGAATCGCCACCAAAAGAAGCACCAGCGCAAGCACAACAGAACTCGATTTCGCCACGAAAGCGCGAACGCCCAAGCCCACCGCCAGCCAAGAAGAGTACGTGGTCATCGCCTTGTGTCGGGTGTCGTTGAGATCTGTGCGTTTTAACTTTGTGTACGGTACAGCTTTCCGCAACACCAGCTCTCGACCGAACAACTTGAACTCGTTCCTTCGCCAATGCTCTTCCAACATTGACCGCGCCACGTTCGCTGAATCCTCTGCAGATCCAGCTGCCATCCCAAAGCTCGGTACGCTCACTGTAGTATTCAAGTTGATTGTTAGCCGTGTACGGAGTTGCTCACATCGATCCGCGATGGGATATCGACAGATTTCGAAACTCGCACGTCACCAGAGTCCTCGAACCAGTGCGATTCACCACAACCAGAGCGGGATCCGGAGCCAGCAACTAAAGCGGAAGAACCAACAGACAACAACGGCAACAAGAAGACCAGAAACGGCAAGGGCCGACGCGCGTCTCCGCGGATGAAGACAAACCAATCCAACGACTGCGAAGTGAGTGCAGTGGTAGCACCTGCGGCAGCAGTGGATGCTAAGATCGAGTCCAAGTCATCATCTCCACGCATCAGTCCTCCAAAGCACCTTGGCAAGCTTGCCCAGTTCCAACAAATGTGCCCATCGAACAAGGCGCGCTGCGCCAAGTTCTGAGCTGGGTCAGTGTTGTAATCGGTTGCGCACGAGTTCGTATTTATGCCATAAACTTCCTTCTTTCACGACGGACTCATATGCACGTCCACTCGACACAAATCACGGCGTGTGCGCGACAGACATACGACGGGGGATCCCGCACGGTGGGGTAAATGGGGTCAGTGCGACGTCACTCGCTGGGCGTAACCAGCATCAGTGTGATTGCTCGCACACACCATGTCAAAATAATCGAATCTTGTTCTCAATGCATGATCTGCTCAAACCCTCGGCATGTTCGAATGAGCCGTGGTCGAATACATCCGCAGGCATTACAGATTGGTCATTTTGGTGCGCGCTACCAGGTATGTTGGGCGTGGCATATACAATGAGCATGAGCCGCGCTGGATGGATTGAATTTGTTCAAGATGTTATATAGATTGATAGATTAAATCAACAAATTATTGACTTCACTGGAAGAGGCCACCTAGATTTTTAGCATGCAATCGTTATTCGCGCAAGCCACACCGACAAACAACGTTCACATTGCGGTCATGCCCGACGATAGGATTGTCCATTGGCTTGGCGAACCATCAACAGAATCACGCCCTTGCGGCGCGTTCTTGTTTGACAAATCCATTGCTGCGCAAGTCAAGCAGCTTGGTTGGACGGCCAAGTACGTGAGTGCTGACGAAGACTCGATTATCCGCTACCTTTGCTGGGATAACCTCAAGAAGGACGCCACGAGTGAAGACCACTTCACTCTGCTCGTGCACACGGGTGTGCCGTTTGGAGAGCAATACATCGACCGGAAGGACCAAGACGAAGAAGTGCTCGCCACGGTTAGGGCGTCGCTCAAGAAGTTACTCCCGTTCTTGCCATCGGAAGAAGACACTATCGTTCATCGCTGGAGGTACCCAACGCGTTGCTCTGAGAACCGTAGAACGTGCAAGTCCACTAAGGCACTTGTTATTCGCAGACATTCCCAGGTGGTCAAGCCGCACGACGACCCACTGGTGCCGTCGCTGGTGCTCAACTCGTCCCTTAACATCTACCTGGCCGGTGACGCCTTTCTCGGCTCTACCTTCGACAAGTGCTTGCTGTCCGCTAAGTCCGTCGTGGAAATGTTGTCGCAACGTCATGGAGCGAGTTCGTTGTAAGCAAGAGAAAGATCCCATTGCATCTGGGCTCAAAGATTTCGCTCAAGATTCCGTGGTGGCCATTGCATCGCCAGGAACGCCACACCAATCACCACCAGCAGGCGCTGGACGGTCACGTCAATCGTGAAGTGCGTCTTGTTCGAAACTTCAGCAATAGGTTGTGATCGGGATTCCTCTCGCAGATACGAGGACGAGGGCGATGATGATGACGGAGATGGTGACGATGCTGGAGCAGGCGTTGGATCGGTCGCGTCCACTGACCACTGATCGAGTTCAACCCCTGGCGACCACGTCACGTTGGCACCAGTGAACCCGGAGCCATCGTTGCCGAGGTGGGTTTCGTTCGATGGTGGCCGGGGACTAGATCCAGAGCCGCTGTCGTTTGTACTACGTATTGATGACAGAGGTGCTGGAGTTGAGGTTGCTGGTGGGGATTCTGATTCTGATGGCGTTGAGATTGGTGTTGCGAACGGTGTCGATGACGGTGTTGGTGTTGGCTGCGGTGATGCAAGTGGTGCACGAGCTGAGTAGGTTGTGTCAGGGGTGGGCGATGACAATGGTGTTGATGTTGGTGTCGGAGCGGAAGGCGACAGCGGAGTCAGCGCTGGTGTTGCTGTCGGAGCCGGTGTCGTTTCTGGCGATGGGGTTGGCGTTAAAGATGGCGTTGGCGTCTTTGTGGATGTCGGATCTGGCGTTGGCTCTAGTGTGGATGTCGGCGTTGGCGTTGCTGTGGGTTCCGGAGATGGTGTTGACTCTGGGGCTGGTTGTGGCGTTGGTCCTGGACTTCCCGTTGGTGTTGTGGCTGGTGTGGGTGTGTCTGTTGGTTCTGTTGTTGGTTCTGATGTCGGCGTAGGTTCGGGTGTTGAGGTTGGCATCGACGTTGGCGTCGACGTTGGTGCCAGCAATGGTGTTGGCGTAGGTTCTGGAGTTAGCGTCGGAGTTGGCACTGGTGTAGGGTCTGGTAACGGAGTTGCAGCAGGCGTTGGTCCCGAGGTTGGTGTCACGGTTGGCGCTGGCTCTGGGGTTAGCTCAGGTGCGGGCATTGGTGTTGCTGGTCTTGGTACCGGAAATGGTGCTAGAGCTGGTGCTGCCGTTGGTGCGGGGGTGGGAGCTGTTGTTGGCTCTGGCGTGGGCACTGCCGTGGGCACTGGCGTTGGTGCTGGTATTGGTGGTGGCGCTGGTTTTGGCGTTGGCGTTGACGTAGGGGCTGGCGTCGGCGCAGGCGTTGGTTCTGGCGCCGGCATTAGCGTCGGCATAAGCGTTGGTTCCGGGGTTGGTGCCGACGTTGGCCCAGGTGTTGGTTCTGGGGTTGGTGCTAGTGTAGGATATGAGGTTGGTTCTGGAGTAGATGCAGGCGTTGGAGCTGGCATTGGGGCTGGTGTTGGGGCTGGCGTTGGTTCTGGAGCCGGCGTTGGGGATGGCGTTGGAGCTGGAGTCGGCACCGGGGTTGGTTCTGGGGTTGGTGCCGGTGTAGGAGCTGGGGTTGGTTCTGGAGTTGGAGCTGGCGTAGGTGCTGACGTAGGGACTGGCATTGGTTCTGGCGTTGGTGCCGTTGTAGGAGGTGGGGTTGGTTCTGGAGTTGGAGCTGGCGTAGGTGCTGACGTAGGGGCTGGTATTGGTGGTAGCGCTGGTTTTTGCGTTGGCGTTGGCGTAGTGGCTGGCGTTGGAGCTGGGGTTGGTTCTGGGGTTGGTGTCGGTGTAGGAGCTGGGGTTGGCTTTGGTTTTGGTAAAGGTAATACGAACTTGTCGTTGAGGATTGTGTACTGCTCGAGCATGATCGATCCGATCGTGGTGAGCTTGTCCATGGTCGTGCTTTGAATGAACCCTCCATCTCCCGCGTAGCGCCGGCGATAGCCTTGACATCCAGGTTGAGTGTACACGTACAATTGCGATTGGTTATCGGGATTCAACTTGGACGTCGCGGACATGCCTGCCATTGCGCTGATCCCACTTCAAATCCAGCGGGCAACTCAACGTCATAGCACACCTGGGCTTTCTTCACCGCTGTAACAATCGCTTTGCTACCACTCGGGCCGTGAACAGTGAACTCGCCATTGAAAGGACTGCTTTCGTCGCCACTGGCACTCACTGAAGTACACTTCACCTCTTTCGCTGGTGCAGACGGATCTCGGTTCCAGTCGGGACCTTCGAATACGACGAATGAACCAACGAAGTCGTCATAATCTGCCGCCGAGGCTTCTGCTTTCGAGCTCCGCTGTGTGGCGTCGCCACTGCAGTTGCTGCTGGCGAACAGCATCACTTGACCAGGCCGGCGCCCGTCGTCGGCCCTGACGGTACCATCCCCGAACAATCCGGTCCACATGACAGACCCAGCCTTGGGACAGCTCCCGGAGGAACACGAGATACTGATGCATCGGTTAAGATCGTCTTTCCTCACGAACGCGAGATAGCCGCTGCCTTTGAAGGCTCGTTCTGGAAATATGCTCACACTGCCGCCACTACGGCCATGCGTCGTCAATGGCAGACACAGCAGCAGGAGCGACAGCAGCAGCGCCGCCACCCCACTCCGCCGTGCATTCGCACTCATCGCTCACGTGGCAGTGTGTCACGGACTAGGAGCGTTCTCGACTGTGACTTCATGGAGGCGCGCTCATGCGTGTGTTTGTGTGTTTGTGCGATGTGATGATGGATGCCCGAAGCCATGCCCTTCACAGACCTAGTGGATGCACATGCCTTGCACATGTCCATTTACATTCCGGTCGCTGCGGCGCCACAAATGCGATTCGCTTTGACAGGGGATGGTATGTGCGAACCCAAACGTAGCATTCCACACCGCCCATGCACACACGTGCATGGTCGAGATACCGAGAGCAGATCTTGCGTGTTACCAGGGGCGTCTCAGTTGATTAACAGCTCTATGATAGAGCGAGATAGCGCCTCTATCGGATAGTTGTTGCCGATTAAATATTTCATGTGGGTGCGCGGATCCGTCGGGATTTGGTTGGCTTCGAAGTTCGAGGCTCGAACATTCCAAGCTGGAATTTCCAGGCAGGTGCTCATGGTCTGCAATCCACTTCGGCGCTGTAGTCTCCTCATTCTGTCACTTGGCCGTTGGCATGCCACCACATCAGCACTATCGCGCCTTTGCGATTCTGCCACTGCATGACCAGGAACGCCACGCCAATGATTCTCAGCAGGCACTGGACGGTGATATTGATGGTGAAATGCGACGCTGGAGCTGGTGGGTTACGGATGTTACTGCTGTCTCGGATCGTGCGTGACCATGGTGGTTCTCGATTTGAGCACGTTCTTGAGACGTCACGCTTGGGTGGACTGCTGCTGATTCATGGAGTTCAGTGCATGACACTCACGTTACGTTGGCATCAGCGCGACCGAACCCAAGATCGGCACTGTCGTTCAGCGATGACATCGTCGTCGCCACCGCGAGATATCGACGACGAGTCGCTGCCGTGTCGTGCCACTTCCGATCGTTCGGAGCCAGAACCAGAACCGCTGTCCCTTGAAATGATCAACATCGTTTGCTCTGGTGTTGAATCTGGTGTTGGAGTCAATGCGGGCATCATTGGCCGCGGTGCGACTGGTGTTGGAGGCGCAGACGAATCCGGTGCTAGTGTGGTCTCTGCTAAATGAGATGGTGAGGGAGCCGGCATTGCGTTCTCAGGCGAAAGCTCAGTTGTTGGCACAGTAGTGGCTGCTTGCGCTGGTCGTGGTGTGGGCTCCTGAACTGGGAGAGTCGATGGCGCTGGAACGGGTGTTGATGTTTGTTGCGGTAGCGGCATTGGAGTTGTCATCTCACCTATCGATCCTGACGAAGGAACTGGACTCAGCGAGGGAGCCGGCTCTGGTTCTAACGTCTGATCTGGCGTTGATGTTGGAGTCAGATCTGGAGGTGGCGAATCCATTGTACCGCCGTCGACAACCGCGCATCCAGGTTGCTCGCCGAGGCAGACTTAAAATGTAGTAGCACAGGGTCTGACTCTATCAATCAATTAGCAAGTTATCGCGATAGTTGTAATTGAATTATTGATTGGGGCTGGCCGATCACATCCAATCAAAACGACTGGCGCGGACGTCGTTAAGCTGCTATGTCACCTCGAGCTCGGTCACTTTGCAACGTTTCATCACAACAACATGCCCCACCCCCCCACATAACGCGAGATCACCACCACTCTGTACGACCGTGACGGAGACACGTACATGTGCTGTCTGCGTCCGAAGACACGCGTCAGGCGAAGCGGTACCGGGTACACGAATCTCATGGCTCACCTGCAACGCGCTCATGGTTCGTCATTCATGGAGGTGTATGCGCTTGCGCGTGAGAGAGCTGATGGAAATGTTGCTGGTTGTCGGCGAAATGGAAAGTGAGATTGATCTAGTTACACGCATGGTTCACCTGTCTACTGATGCTGGATCACGAGTGGATGTCAATGCAAGTTGTCTATGAATGGCTGTGAGCGTGCCGGAGGCTTCAGTGGTTGCGGAGCTTGTTCTCG